>VYXF01009895.1:12272-50596 GCA_013397295.1 Polioptila caerulea | reverse complement strand
TTTTTCATAATTTGGTGAACAAAACCATACGGGCTTGAGTTTGTGAAAAATAGTAAATCTGGTGATTTTTGTTTCTTGCCTTGGAAGTTATTTAACACTTATTTCTTAACTATTTAAAATTACTTTTCTGAAGAAGCATTTGCCAGACTCAGCAGAAATTGGTGCAGCTTCCCCATATTTGAGTTTTGCTCTTTTTTTTCCTGTGAAGATCAATGAAACAATGATTCCCACTCATTCTAAGCAGCATCATTTTTCTTCATTAAAGAAGGAAAGCACAAACTCTTGAACATTGATCCTGCCAGACATTTGATCCCATCACCCTCTCTTCTCTTATCCAGAGCTTTGAGGACATCTGAAGTTCTCTATCTCCTTTAAGCAATAGTTCCTCCGTATCTCTGGGCTACAAGTAACCATTTTGTTTATGCAATTGCTGCTGATTTTATCTCTATCAGTGCCTGGCACCTCCTCAAATTAGCGCACAGATTGTGTGTTGCGTCCCTGAAAAGGACCAATATAATTGGTGATCACTTGAAAAAGGTTTGGTTTCAGCAAATCGCTTTGCTCTGGGTAGAATCCCTTTTCCAGGACAATTCCCAAGTGCTTTTACCAACAAAGCTGCCTCTCCTTTAAGGTTTTCCCTCATCCATTAGAGCTTCCCCAGCTGCAGCAAATGAAGCAGAGATCTTCGAGGCCACTCCTTGCTGAGATGCTGAGCCCTGCTGAAGCCCCAGAGCCGTTCTGAGCTGGGCATCCACAGGGCAGCTGTGCTGCAATCTGCACACAGCAGCTCAAAATGCTCACAGAAGCTCCAAAACTCCTTTTTCCTCTCTCTGAGTGTTTGACTTCGCAGCCTCAACGAGCTCTGAGTGTGGGGAGCTGAGCTGATTTTTCTTTTCTGGTGACTTTCCTGGGTAAACTGAAAATGCAGGAAAATCTGAGTCTTACTCATGTGGGTGGGAGGTGCGTCCATTGGGATCTGCCACCTGAGCCGGCGACATCCTTGAGAGCTGAAGGATTCCAGCATGAACCCTGAGAGCTGTAGGATCCCACCAGCATCCCTGAGAGCTGTAGGATCCCACCAGCATCCTTGAGAGCTGTAGGATACCAGCAGCATCCCTGAGAGCTGTAGGATTCCAGCATCAACCCCAAGAGCTGTAGGATTCCATCACCCTTTGCATGCACCACGACTAACAGAAGATGAGGCATTTCTTGGCTTGCTATAGTTTTTTTGGGAGCAGGGAACAAGAGTCCCGAAGTGAAGGAGAACCAGGGTATTTCCAGTGAGAACAAACTTTACCCTGTCCCCTCATCCCTATCCCTCCAACAGCTCAAATCCCAGGACTATGTAGGTGCATTAACCCAAGTGATGGGTGTTAATTGTCAATGAGTCACTTAATTAGCCCGTATGACTGCAGATAAACTGCACCGGGGTATTACAGTGGCAGCAGCAGAGCCGTGATGCTCTGAGGACACAGCAAGGCAGGGTTGGTAGGTAAACCAAATGGGTTTTTTTATTAAGCCAGCTGATGCAATTGGAATAATCTCCCAGTTGCACATAAATGAGGTTTTGGCTTATCCAGGAACTGTTCCAATTGATTTAAAGTTGCTCAGAAATAATCTGCTTAATCAAGGCCAGAATGCTTAGTACCATATAAAATTGATCCCTATCTCTGAAAATCTGATTACTGGTTTATTCTGGTTAGAACTTAATCCATGACACACAGTTTGTATTTTATCTGGAGGAACAGCCCAGCAGCCTCTCTAAGCCTTTTATTGGCCTTGCTTACAACTCATGTATTTTAGGTATTTTCAGCCTGTGGTCTCCAGACCAGGACTCCCTGGTGTCCACACAGGTTCTGGACACTGGGCTGTTGTCCCTTAGCCCATCTGTGTCCTGGCTCAGATGTTCACCACAGAGGAACACGGATGGTTCCACTCCTGGAGGTGTCCAAGGAAGGCCTGGCTGGGGCATTCAGTGCTCTGGGCTGGACTCGATGGTCTGGGAGGTTTTTTCCAACCCCAGTGATTCTGTGAACCATCATTTTTCAACCCTAACTTTGGACTCTTCTTTCTTTAGGCAGAAAAATCTGTCCAGAAAACCAGATTCCAGTGGAGCTGTGTCCATTATGGGGGTTTGAGGGTGTCCACTCTCAGGATCTGGCTTAAAACCACTTTGAATTGAGTTGGTTGTTACTAAACTGATACAGAAATCAACTGGATGCCAAATTACTCTTTGAAATGACTGGAAATTCGAGTGGAGTGCATTAAAAAATCAAGAATTGAACAAGTATCCTAAATAATTCCTTCTGAAAACAAAATATTCTGTTCCGTTGTCAAGCTGACAGACTGAAACAAGCTGCGGTAATTTCGGTGTCAGTGGCATTGTGTCATGTAACTGCTGCAAACATCTTCAGACAAATTTCTGAAAGCAAACAGGTTCATGGAGCAAGGGGGAAGGTAAAACGAGAGAATGATCTGGGATTACCGAAACAAGCCCTGCAACTGTCAAACCCTGAGGAAAGAGAGAGCCAACACGCTCCATCTAAACCCTCCCATAAAAACTGTGGGTAATTAGAGGCTTAGATTTATTGAAAACAATGGGAAAAAAGTCATAATTACCTTTTACATATTTTTCATTTGCTGTTAGAAAGTGATCCAAGTAATTTGGTGTTCAGTGAGCAGGGCACGTTTTGCATTGTTGCTCCTTCTCTGTGCCCTTCTGAGCAGAAGTGCTCCAGGGGAACCCTGCTGAACAGGTCTGTTCTTTTCCTTTTTAAATCTCGCAGCAATTAGCAAACATTTCACGGGCCATTTCGGTCCCATAATGTGACTTGGCAAAATGGTGCTTAGATCAAAAAGAAGGGTTGTGAAACACATCCTTGTTGTAAATGGGAAAGGTTTCCTTTAAATGGGAGATGTCCTGGAATAAAATCCTCCTCAAGTGAGAAGGACGTTTCCTTCTCAATTATTTTTACCCAAACCCAAAGGAGAAACTGATCCTGGGAAAAGCCTGTTAGAAACCCCTGTGAAAGTCATTGCACAGCAGAGGGAAGGCTCACAAGAAACCTAATGATCCCTCTTGTACATGAGTGGAGGATGGAGGTGGAACAAACGAGCCAGAGCCCACGAGGGCAGACATCCAAGGCCTGGGGCAGAGCTGGGGCAGCCCAGCCATATGAGAAGTGGTCATATTTCAAAATAGGCAAGTCCAGCATAATCCTGTTTATGAAATGCAGGTGGAGCATAATTCAGAGTTTGTGGTTGGAGCTTTAAAACTCATTATGTTTTGGTTCTGAGCTCTGGAGACCAGCTGCCTCCTCGGACGTCAGCGTCGGGATGCTCTGAGCAAACGGGGGCTGAAGTTTGCAGCTCTGGGCTTCTGATGGCTGAGCAGAGCACTGTTCTCCCCTCTGGAATCTGGCAGCGTCCTGCAGCCTGGATAACCTGACGGATTTGGTTTTCCAGCCCCAGTGCTCCTACGCCAGGCGTTTTACGACTTTCTCCTGAGCGAGAGCAGTGTGGTTTGGGAGATAAGATCTGCCTCGGGAACAGCAACCAAGGCTGGGATGTGACAGCGAAACTGAAGAAGTGCTGACAGATGAAAAATATTTTATTTCTCCTTTTCCAAATCCTGTAGCAGTTCAGGTGTCCCTGCACCTGTCCTTTGTTCCTGGGGAGCCCTGGTAGCTTCATGCTAAGGAGAGGCTCAGTGCCGTGTCCCCTGGTCATGCTGGAGGCTGAGGATACAAATTTCCTCTTTCATATATAAAGATGCCACCATAGAACGGTTTCTGGAGACGTTGCCTGGAAATAACTGCACAATCTGACTTTCAGAAGCTTGGATTTTTTGAGGGGGTCACAACTCAGGCTGGGGGAATGATGGAATGGTTTGGGTTGGAAAGGACCCTAAAGCTCATCCCATCCCGCCCCTGGCCATGGGCAGGGACATCTCCCACTGTCCCAGGCTTTCCAAACCCCATCCAACCCGGCCTGGGACACTTCCAGGGATCCAGGGACAGCCACAGCTGCTCTGGACACCCTGTGCCAGGGCCTGCCCCCCCTCACAGGGAATTCCTTCCCAACATCCCATCTAACCCAAATCTCTGCCAGTGTGAAACCACCCCCCCATTGTCCTGTCACTCCAGGCTCTTGTAAAGAATCTCTCTCCATCTTTCTTGTCAGCTCCCTTCAGGTACCAGGAGGGCACAATTAGGTCACCCCAAATCTACTGCCTTCCCTTTCAAAATGGCTTTCTCCCACTCCTGCAAAGACTGGTTTTCTGGGATCAATGTATAGAGCCTAAAAAAAGGGAGCATAGTCTTCAATTAGAAAATAATTTATAAATATTCTTGTATGGGAGATGGTATGGACTGGATAGAAAGGGACGAAAAAAAAAATACCTCAAGTGGCAGATGAAGCCTTAAATCCACAGAAGGGGAAGAATCTTACAGACATTAATGTTAGCCTGGAGGCTTGGGATATTCATTTGGAGAGGAATGCTGCTGGTGCTGGGTACGTCAGACTCTCATTGACTCCTAAACCCAACGATGTTGCTCTTCAAACAAGCATGACGTGCTCAGAGAGTGCCACAGTGCACAGATTTAGGTCAGATGGAGAGGAAGAGAAGCTCCGGCTGCAAGTTTGGGGTTTGCTCTCACTAAATGAGCTGGCTGGGATGTTTGCCTTTGCTTCAGCACCTGACTGTGCTGCTACAGAGCAATAAATGCAGCTCTTGCATAGTTCAGGAGATCTGAAAATGAGATCAAGTTTAATACATTGCACAACTCAGTTAAAAGGCTCCTACTGGGCTATTTAATATTGGTCTGGAATCGCTACAGTGAGGGGCAGCAAAGCAATCCTTTTGCATTTGTTTTTCTAGATTTGAGCCTTTTGCTGTGTTTTTGTAGCTATTCTCAAGAAAAACCGATCTGGGGCAGTACAACAAAATTAATATGTGAACTACAGCAGACGAGGAATGTTTCTTGTGGAACAGTGTCACTCTGATCCCCAGGGGTGTGCCTAGGGTAGGGGTAAAGCTCTCATCTGGTTTTCTACTCCAGGAAAAGCAAAATCCGTGCACCACTAGAGGGTGCATCAGCTGCAAACCTGTTGCTGGAAACCAGGATTTTGTTCAGAAGCTGTTTTGGAGCTCTGAAATTAATCTGAGCAGCCTCAACTATCTGATGTTTAGTTTTCTGCATCATTCAGCTCACCTGAACTTGCCCGTGGTGGGTGGCTTTGTCAACAGCAGATAATTTATTTTGGCTCTTCCAATTCCACTTGCTTGTTGTCTGTTGCAGAGCCCCAGGCAAAGCAAGATTATTTAGATGTATTGGAAAAAAGGATTTGCTGTTGTGGCACCAGGGCCTCGGTGTCTCAGCTCCCTTTGCTGGTGGGATGAGCAGCCAAGGGTTGAGGGCAGAAGGTGGAGATTGCTGAACTCAATCCAAAATGAAGCAGATTGGGAATTTCAGCTGGGTTAGGGCACTGCCTGTTCTCCTGCTTGTCTCAGCCTAGAAAAGTCCTGGAGCAAAGCATCCTTTTCTGTCTGCCAGATAGATTTTCATCTTTTGCTCTGAGGAATTGTATTTCTTGGAGGGTGGCAAGTTTCTGTTTATCCAAGGAAAGGTTATTACAGCTTAGAGGACTGAAAGCAAATGGGAATGTTTATGTTCAGGGAGAAAGCTCATAAAGAGATTTGGAGTTATATCTGAGATGTAAATTCTTCCAGCCCAATAGGTCGAACCTACTTCCCTGCTATTTCCAGCAGCCACATTAAATAACCCTGTTCATAAAACAATCAAAGTCCCACCTGGTTCTCTCCACTGTGCTCCATCCAAAACACCCAAAGACTGCAAATTTAACAGGCAGAAGGGTGAAATAATTCAGGTTTGATGCTTCCAGCCTTCTTGTGCTCCTGGCTCCCAGAAAGATTCACCAAAGGCCCTGTTTGGCTCTCCCAACAATCAGAGGTGGTGTTTGTGTGGGCAGTGCAGTTCTTCTCCCCTCCAGCCCCTTGTGGGAAGGATTGTGCTCTTCCCTGCGTGCCATAAAAGCCATGGGGCAGCCAGGACAGAAATTCCCTGATATTCTGCCCTCCCTGAGCCCTGTGAGATGAGGAGCACGTGCAGGTGGGAGCACAGAACTGCAGGGAAGCCCTGGCTGATGCTGCAAGTGCTGGGTAGCAGAGGGAGGTGTCCCTGGGGCTGCCTAAACCTTGATGCATGGATTTTGTGTCCTTTGTTCAGCCTCAGACGTGATAACACAGATCCTGGGATCGCCTGTCTCCTGTCCTGGGCCTCAGCACTGACCCCTCACTGCCCTGGGCCAGAGTCCAGCAGCTGGACCTCACCAATTTGGCAGATTTGGATATTCCTGTCCCTTGGGAGCTGCAATGTCCAGGTGCAATGACCCAGAGCAAACTCATCCTCCTGGCTGGCTGTGAAATAAAAATGGATCACTCAAAACCCAGATTCTTCACACATTAGGATCCACAAAGAAAAGTGCAGGGAGTGAGGGAGGATGGGGCCTTGCAGATCTGCCCTGCACACAAATATCCCATCAGTGCTGGTTTTCTGGATCGGTATTTTCTCATCTGGAAGACTTTTACTGCATTGCTCTGCCCTAGGCAGGGTTTCAGGGTCTGCCCAGCAGGTGCTTGGCTTTCTGGGGGTGCACAAGTGTAATTTGTGCTGCAGCTCAGTGTGAGTGCTAAAAATGGCCCAGAAGGGCCCTTCCCCTGTGCTCGGGAGCAGGCAGGACCCCCCAGCTCCTCCTCGGAAATCTCCCTCTGTCGGAGCCGAAATCCAGCAGTAGATGGCACCAGCAGGATGGAAAAACGGGCTTTAAACTCCAGGCATGCCTCAAAATCCCCCAAATGTTTCCCAAGCCGCAGACAGCTCAGTCAGAAGCCAAGGCAGCGGTTCCTGGCAGAGGAGAATTGCCTGGAGTGGCTCAGGGTGTCCTTCCCAGGGCTGGGGACACGCTCAGGAAAGCAGGACACGGGTAAAACACACACAATTCCAATTTCCATGCACGTAGGAGCAGTTTCAAAGGCAAGCAGAGAAAGCTGCTGGGAATTCCCTTCAACTGGACATTGCAGGCTTCAGAGGTGCTGTGCTGGGAGGGTTCTGTCTTTCTGTTGCTGTCTTTCCTAGACAATGCATCCAAGTCGAATTTCTGTCTCAAATGTTGACCAGGACTCGTATTTCTTATTTCACACCTATGGCCATAGCAAATATTTGATGCAGGCTCATCAAGAGCTCACAAGATTCTAGTTTTTAAGTTTTTTGTACCACAGAAATACAGCTTCAGATTATTTTTTTTTTCAAGAATATGCTATAGAATGGATAAATAAATGTATAAAATATAGAAGGAACTCATACACAGAAAAGCCAAGTCAGGACACTTCACACTGTTCTGGGGTCTGTGCTTTTTTTCTTTCCTTTTATTTTGGACACACACAGGGGAAAACCAATCACTTGGATCCATGTTCTGCAGGGTTTGAAGTGAAAGGGATGAGGACAAAGTAATCAGTTCTTGTTCCTGTGCTTTCCTGACTAAATATGGCCCTCAGGGCACTCAGAAATGGTGATAGAAGGAGGCACAGAGTGAGGGTGCTGCAGTTAAAAAATCAGCCTCCAGTTTTAGCCACTCGTTTGGGAAGAGCTGCTGAGGTTTCCACCATGGCAAAATGCATTTCTGAGCTGCTCCCCAGTTATTCGTGGCTTCCACTTCGAGAGTGTAACACAATGCAGATTTTAGCAGGCAGTGCAGATGGTATTAAAAGATGCTTTTTTAGCTGTAGCTGCCACCAAATGGCCTCTATTTAAACATTTTATTTTCTTCAGATCCTATCTGACACTTACATGCCCCTGTAACTTGCTGAAAGAAGTTTTTCTGCACACCTCTTTAACCTGAAGCTTCCAAACTCGCTCTGGTGTGGGGTGTGATTTCATTTGGCAGCATGGTCTGACCGTCATGTCTGAAGGTTCCTTAATAAATTCTATATTCAACAGGGTGGACACAATATTTTAATTGACATAGTCATTAAATCGCTCAGTGAGCAGCTTTGCAGTGGCTGTGCTCCAGAGATAGTAGGAGGAATATCAATGTGCCCAAGAAAAGGGTCTGTTTCTCCCAAGAAGGGGAAGACTTTGTTTTCTAGATCTCTTTAACAAAGGTGTTTTCAGCGAGAATTCAGCAAATGAGCTGCTCTTCCATGGAGGCAATTTGCATATCCTTAACCTTCCGGGTTTGTTAATTGTTTTCACCTAGAGGAGGTGGAAGAGTTCAGTCTTTGTTTGGAAATGACAATGCTTTCAGCAAGTGGCACATTTCGTTTGTGACAGGTGATACAATTTCTTTTAACATTTCCCGTGAATTGCTACTAATTTTGATGGAGATGATGATGCCCTTTCAAAAGAAAATTGAGACCTTTCCAGTAGCTCGCTCAACATTTAATTTCCTTGTGTTGCTTTGTATGTGGCTTTTTCGAATAAAAGAAATAGTTTCTTTTTGTGTCTTTCCTCTCTTCCCTCCCACCAATTCCCGGGATAACATTTAGCACCACACCCTGCAATATTGTTTTCATTATCACCTTTCCAAGGCTGTAACTTCACAAGAATTCAAGAAAAAGGCTGAAAATTCAAAAAGGTTTTAAAAATCTTTGTGTGTTTGAAACCCTGATGTCCTGTTTGCATTTTTTATCTTTATTGTGTAGGATTGAGGGGAATTATGCAGCACAGAACAAGGCAGAGAGGAAGAAGGGATGCTCAGGCTCAGGGTGTGATGGAGATGACCCCAGCAGGTGCAGCTTAACCCAAATCCATCTCTTTTTTCACATTGCTCTGGCTGTAATGGGTCTGGGATATTTTCCAGGTTTCTTTAGGAATTTTGGTCCAGGGGCTCATTTTTGTGGGGTTTCTTTGAACACACCTGAGGTGTCTCGGTACCTGATGCACCTGGACCAGCACAAGTCTGGGGTCTGTGCTTGAAACACGAGCTGGGAAAGACGGTGGGGGACTCCAGAGATGCTCACAATGAAGTTCAGAGGGTGAGAAAAAACCCTTTAAATTCTTGTTGATGTACGGCCACTTCTGATTCTGCTCCTTTTAGTCTGGGCTTTCTCCCCATGCTGACCTAAGGCTTGTGTGTGACTTCCAAATACACACAGCACAACCTTTGTTGGTTTTTTGCTCCCTGTTTTTTTGTCAGCAACACAGCTAATGGTGGATTAATCTTTACCTGACATTGATTAAATTGTTAATTAGCCGGACTTTTACCGTAATGAGGTTGGAACTCATGCCAGCAATTATTTCGGCGCTTGCTCACACCTTTTTGGTGTTACTTGGAAATGGTCATGAGTTGTCTGACACCTTTTCTACTTCTGTTGTCTTAAAGATAAAAAATAATGTGAGAAACTGCCCTTTTGGGTCTATTGTGTTTGTCAAAAGAAGAAAATGACACCCAAATTCTCCCTCCCCTCTCTCTCACTGTCAAATCGTCCTCCCATCATCAACCACCACGGGGAGAAGATTTTATTTATTTATTTATTGCCTCAAGTGTTGAGTATCTCAAAAGGAAATATTTTATGGCTCTCCAAAGATTGTAAAGCCTGTGACTTTTTTTATAAAGCTGCCAACATTAACATCTGGGAGCTTTTGCCACTGACACCATTTAAGTCTTTATTTCTTTTAGGGATCCACTACCAAGTTATTTATTTCCATAGTGACAGGTGTATGATTTCGTCACAGATCCCAATTACATTTTCTGGAGATTATTGCACTAGGCTGTGCTAAAGCAAAATTACCTGCTCAGATGAGCTTAATTTTCAGAGCCTACTGCTCTGTTGGTGACTGAATATTTGCTATAGATCAGATGATTAAATATGGAAAACATCTGGTTGAAGGAGTCGAACAAAAATCAGAACATCTGGAAAATATTGGTAAAGAAGATAATTAAGTTTGTCAACTTACAAATTGTTCTAGCAGGAAGTATTTAGGGTAGCAGATAATTGAGATTTCGTTCCTCTGGCTGCTTGTCCTGGCCTTTGTTTATTTTGGTACAACTGGAAGGACTATTTCACTTCCAAATACTCCTCTGGACATGAACTGGGAGGGAGTTACCAGGGGCTGTGCTGCAGCAGGTGACCCTCACAGTGGGAGAAAAGGAAAATTAGACTTTGGTTCCTGTTGTCTCCTGTTTTAACCATTTTAAAAGACACCAAAATATATATTTAGCTTCCACACACCTCTCTGATGCTCTCAGCTGAAGACTTTGCTGCCGTTCCTCAGCTCTTCCACAATTTGCCCTTGGCCAAGGCAGTGATGTTTTTTCAGTTTTGTGCCAACTAACAGTGAACCTGTGGGGTTATCGAGAATATCTGCATTTGGCTTCTATCAAACACCAAGAACTCGAGCTTTGTCTTCAAAATATTGCCTTGCTCAAAAAATCCAACACTGGGCAAGACTCTTCTTTCCATAAAAAAAGCCCTTTTTTCTGCCAGAGAGGGATTTTGCCACGCCATAATGCATCGAGACCTCAGTCATGACAGATCTCGGTGATTTTTGCTCTGAGGGCATAAGACAGCTCCGATTTAGTTTTCCAAATATGAAGCCAAAGAAAATAAATATTTTTTAAAAATTCAAACCAAACTCTTAAAGCTCTTCAAGGGGAGAAGAAGCACAGAACAGTTACATGAAGTTATGTTCCTTTATGGACTCAGATATAACCATGACCATCACAGCATCAAAAACTGAATGAATATTCATTTCTAAAAACCTGCCTGTTATTTTCTCCCCACTTCCTATCAACTTTCTTCATTTTGCAAGGTGGTGATTTGCTCTACTTAAGTCTGACCACATCTTGCCTAGCTCAGGGCCTCGGTGCAAATGAAGCTTTTGTCACCATGAGTAACACCCCTTAGATGTAAAGAAATTAAACATTAAGGGCTTTGCAGTGTTACTCACACAAAAGAGAAGATATTAATGAATAGGCTCCTTTGAAAACACCCTTCTGCAGTTAAACCTTTAATGACAAAGGGTTCCTTTGGAGTTTCTTGTTGAATTATCCACAGTCTATCTGTGAGCCTCCTGGCTCTTCAGAAACAGGGAAAATTTCACATTGAATAAAAACAATTCCCGCATGACTGCCTGTCCTACCCACCGAAAAACAGAAGAGACATGAATAAATTAAGGTACAAATGAATGTAAATGTCAAGTTAATGGTTCAAATACACAGCAGAATGGAAGAAATGCCTGTATTTGTCTCCAGCAGCAAACACCCTGGTGGCCAGATTTGACAGCAGCTAATTGAGCAGTAATTGTTATTAATGTCTCTTGTCTTTGCTGTCCACAGCAATTCGGGCTGTGCAGAGCTTGGGGAAGCAGTGATAATTCTCGGGTTCCTTGAAGGGATTGGAAATGTTCTTTTCCCATATACTGAGAAATATGAGCGTGTTTGGAATGGGTTAAAAGGGTTGATTGTGACCTTCAGCGCTGTCTCTGACATTGGTTTCCCCACTGATGTTCTGGATTGGTGCTGGTTGTGCCCCTTTTTTGAAGCTTTGAACCCAAGGAAAAAGGGATTAAAAACAAAATGAAGTTTGAGGGCTGCAGGCCTGGCCACAAGGAGCAGTGGGACATAGGGGGCTTCTGGTGACACCCCAAAATTCACAGCCTGTGCCAAGTGCTCAGGTGTCTCTTCTTGCTCTCAAGAGCTTTAGAAGAACTGGAAGGGCACAAGGGACAGAGTGGGGTGCTGAGATTTCCCAGGAAAAAATCTGCTGCTTCCAGAGAAGCTTCAGAGGTGTTGGAGCTGCATCTCCTGGGTGCATGTCAAGGAGTTTGTTGCACACAAAATTTTGAATAACGATTCCCACAGTAAAAACCTCTCTCTCATCTTTTCCCAGTCCTTTATCCTGTACCTCTGTGACAACTTATTCTTGAAGACTCATCTGGGAAGCCTGTTATGCATGAAATCAGGAAAAAAAAAACCCAGAATACCTTCCTGCCTTCCAAATTCTTGTTGAAAATGGTTTAATTTTAGCCAAGGGCTGGAATGGTTTCAAGAAAAACACACACACGTGCAAGTGGAAGTTTCTATATGCACAGTGTGACTTTGTTAGCTCCACTTCCACATGGAACAGTTTGAAAAGGGTAACAGTCTGAATAATTCCCAAATTCTGAGGGATTAGAGCTAGGACAGTGTGTGGTTTCCAGTAATGACAGAGCTGCTTGTTGAGAGGAGATTCCAACCTGCTGCTCCTCAAAGGCTGAAGGTATTTAAGGGAGATTTAGTTTATTGTTAATCCAAGGTGTGCACAGGTATAATTTCCTTTTTTTCTGTGCCAGCTGGGACTCTGCAATCCTCTGGTGCCAACTAACCCAGCCTTGCCTACCTCCAACCCTTTATGGGCCAAGTGGCTAATGAGGAAATTTGAAATTAGGTGTAAAAACAGAGCAAGAATCTGAGGAGAAGGGCCAGATTTGGAATTGGATCCTAACTGGGCTTGTTTTTCTGTGCTGGCAGCATTTAAAAAATGCAATCCAGTTTGGTCAGGGCCATAATTGCAGGTGTAAGTCAAAGTAAAGTGACCAACTACATCTGCAGGTGACAGTGGGATTGAAAAGAACAGGCAGTGTTTGCAAATCTGCTCCCTGGATCATTTTCACTTCTCTGAAAACAAAACAAAACAAAACAAAAATTTAAAAAAAAAAAAGTAGGATTAATCTCCAAGTGTAAAAGTGAACCTCGATGCTCACTTAAAGTCTGGGTCCTCGTTAGGTCTCCGAAAAAATTTGGAGAGAAAAAACATCCACAGCAAACCCTCTACTTTTGTGTTCATTTCTAAATAAACATGAACCATATCCTTGGTAAACCCAACTGAAGTTGGAGGCCAATTAAATAAATTTAAGTTACATTTCTGAAAGCTTCTTCTGTCCTTAATGTGAGATTCAGGATTTTATGCATTTCCATGTTTATCATCATGGCTTCTATGGCTCAGATGTGATATAATAAATACAGTTTTCCTTTCTATTACTTGACATGACTTTTCATTTCTTTTGTTTGACTTCCTTTGTTCCCTGTGGATGTTATCCACTTGATAGAAATGAGAGAAATTGTTTTGGCTTCCTCTTGCCCTGTGACTCCTAATTATCCAATATTTGTTCTTTCCCATCCGTTTTGGGATTGGTTGGGGCATTTTTCCCTCTCTGTCTTTTGGATGAGGAAGAACATTTCTATAAAAATCTGTTCTTTGCCTGGAGCAAAATGGCTCAGATGCACTGCTGGCTGTAGATCTGACAAGGAGAGGTTTTGAACCATCAGCAACTTTCCTAAAGCTGATATTTCCCTCTGCAGCAGGGAAACACTTCACACAGGGATTGAGGTGCTCAGGCAATTCCCAGGAACAACAGCATTTCAGAAAGTTGTTGTTATTTGAAGAGACAATTAAATCATTGCTGCTTTATTCTGCAAAAGCCTGTGATGTAGCTTGGAAATTCCAGCATCCAAGCCCCTTTTCTCTACCTTGGTTCTTGCCGACATCAGCTGGTGCCAACAGAGCGACTCTAGGAGTTTTGGGGACCCCAATCAAATGAAAATTGTGTGTTCATAGTGAGCTCAGAATTATTAACATGACTAAAGGCAGGTCAGGAGAGATCCAGGGCTCCACTGGCACAACTTCCAGCAGAGAATTCTTAGTGTTTTCCTTGTTACTGATCCCACACAAATAAAAAGCAGTAAAAACAATCTCCCTTTCCCAGCTTCCAGGTGGTTGTGCTCCTTGGAAAACTGCTTGGAAGTTTTCCACAGTCCTTCCCAGCTGTGAGGAGCTGGAACCTGAACCCTCTAAGTCTGATATTTGCTGAAATCACTGCAAAACCTTTCCCCCATCCCAGCTCCTCCCAGGTTTCAGCTCAGGACTCACTTCCCATCAGAAGAGAAGTTTGTCCTCCTTGGTGCTCTGAGCTATTCCAAGACAATTCTGGGATTCTGAAATGCCAATTTGAAGCCTTTGTGGACAAATGCTTTCTGAAGAAGTGTTTCCCTTGCAAGACACCACAGATTTTTGTCATAACCCTCAAATCAGGTATTTCCTCTGCCAAACAGCTCCCAGGGAAGTTGGATGCTCTGGGAAGCAGCTCCCTGAGCTCAGAGCAAGAGCCAGGAGGGAAATGGGGCCCATGGAAGGCTCATTCCAAAGGATTTTTTGTTTTTTCATAATATCCCAGCTTGGAAAGTTCACAGATTTTGGAATTCGTGTAATTCCCCTCACTCCCAGTGTGCTCTCCTTCCCTCTACAGCCACCAACCTCCAACTCTCTGCCAAGAGGAGTATTTGGACTATGGATTTATTATTTTCCTGTTCATTTTCCACGCAGATGGCACAAGAATATGACAGCCAGTGGGTCTGGAGTTTAACGTGAAAGGTTTTTTCCCTCTTGAGAAGAGCTGGTTGCCAACCAGCAGCAGTGTGGGTCTGTTTTCCACCAGGACTCCTCAGAAGGAACCAACCAGGACAAAAATTTCTGTCTGCTCAGCCTGTTCTGGAATCCCTATAAAATTAAAATGCAGACAGGAGCTAGAAATAAACATTTATGTACCTTCCCTGTCCCGCTGGACTTCAGTCTACCATAAACAATTACTGCAGCTATAAAATGCAAACCCCTGTATTATCAGCTGATCCTCCCAGGGAGGCTGTATCTGCCTGCTTGATTTGAATTTCAATGCTATTGTTTTGCGTGTGTTGAACTACAAAGAGAAGAAAAGCTTTTTGTTATTCCTCTTCATCAACTGATCTAATGTAAGAGGAAAATTACTGGTAATTATTTTTGCAGCAATTATGCTGGCCCAAACACCAGAAGTGCAAGCACATTCCTTGTTATTTATTACAGAAAGATCTCAAACCACAGGCTGTTTAGAATGCACAGCATTTCAATTCATGGACTTTGATGAAACTTATTTTAATATAGCTTTGTTTTCCTTATTAAATGACAAGAAAGATTAATTACAGCAGATCTGGTAGTGCTTTAATGTTGCTGAGTGTATTTTAGTAGTTAACTTACTTTCTCTGGATATGAACAGCATGGCTGCTCTAGAGGGATTTTCTCAACTAATTCTAAATCTGTAAAGCCTGAAATTTTATCAGATTTATTCCCGGACCTGAAAGCAATTAATTTTTTTCATAATAGTTGAATTTATCTCAATCTGCAAGGAGTCAGTTGTCTTTTTATAAATCTGCACCTGACGCATGTTGTACACGAAATTTAATAAAGTTTTGTGATGAGGGAAGAGATTGCCTTCCCAAGGATGTCACTGTGGGGCTTGTTCTGGAGTTTGGGTCACGAGTCTCTGGGTTCTGATCCCTGCCCATGCTGGGTATGAGCTGCACCTCCTGCCTTGCTGAAAATGCAGCTCCTGCCCTGCTCCTCTCCAGCTGGGTGAGCCTGGAAAATTCATTCCTCACCAGAGATGCTTGGAGTGCTTGAAAAATATCATGGAGGGATTTGTGTTATGTTGTTCAAGAAATTATTTTGGGCTAAAATATTTCTGCTTTGGGGTTTTTTCCTGCTCTTTCCCTCAGTGTTACCCCGAACAGATTTTCTTCAGAAAAGGGAAATGGTAAAAAAACTTCAGCATTTTTTTGACTTGTGCAGGGTTGAGTTGGACTTAAATGATTCTGGTGGGTCCCTTCCAGCTCAGGAGATTTTGTGATCCCTCAGTCTCTTCTCCTGACAAAGCAGCTTGTTTTCCTGAATAAAATCACCCAGACTGGATTCAAGCAGGTTTTAAATATATAAGTGCAGGCTGGGAGAAAAGTTCATCCAGGTTTATGAGGCAGCTTCTGGAGATGAATTCACTTTTCATGAATAAATGTTCATTTCTGACAGCTCCACAGAAGGGATTAGCTCCTGCATGAATGTTTGGATATTGATATTTCTAGAACAAACATTTGCCTGCTGTTTATTCCATTTATATGTAACCCACAATCGCTGCAGTACCTGAAACAGAACAGACTCTTTCCAGGATGTCTTTTTGAACATTAAACTTCCAAATGGAGTTAGGGGTGTGGTCCTGTCTTCCACATGGATTTCAAATTTTGACGAAACTTCAGGAAATGCCTTACAATTCCTGCATGTCTATAACAGCATTTCTGATACCTGAAGTGTGTCTTTTTAATAATTCTTCTTCTCACTGGTGCTGTTTAGGATGTGCAATTCTACCCCACTCCAAGGTCACACCTCCCAGACAGATTCATTTCTGAATGTTCTACTTGGTGAAGGGTTTGAAAAATAAAACAAAACAAAGCAAAATAAAACCTTTCAATATTCATTTTCTAATTATTTATTTACTCTAAACCAGTGTTTATTTTGGACTTGTGCATTTTAGATCAGCAAACCAACGCCAGTCTCAGTCTCCCCTGGTATTTTACATCTTCCCAAGCACAGCTCCCATTTGTTGCCATCCCCAAGTTCTCCTCCTCAGCAGGTCCCAGTAACTTTTCCAGATTTGTTTGCAGCTTTTTTGATGTGCCCCAGGAGAGGAGAGGATGAGCCAATCTTACTGAACCCCGAGCCTGAAGCAGAGGCTTTGAATAAAGGTGAAAGGCTCATTTCACTGACTTCATCACCAAGCCTATACAAATTAAATTTCTACATTACTCACAGGATGACTTGCAATTATGTTGATTAATCATATGTTACTGAGAAAATGGAAACTCGTTTATAACAGTCATTATTAGTCTATTGTGTCATTTTTGGTTTCTTAAAGCCCGTTCCTGGGACAATTCCTCTCTCAATGAGCTGGTTAGTTCCATTTCGCTTCCACCTTGTTTATAATTAATTTTTTAAAAGTTGTTTACATGAAACACAATTAATTCAACACAGTTCTTTAAAGAAAGGGAATATGTAAACTCATTTAGAAGTGTAATATTTCAATACTGATACTCAAAATAGAGACGTTTCCCAGAGTAATATAAATATGGGAATGTTATTTGACCTTTGGTTTGTCAGGAGCAAGTAACATGCACATTTATTTAGAAAAGTATATTGACCCTTGAACCATCTTCTAAATAAAAATGGAGCTAATAATGAAGAGAATTTTATGGGATACTCTTTATTTAGCTAACAAAGAGGTTTATTTATCTAGGAAATGGCACCATTGAACTCTGAATCTTGGGAAACAGGGAAGTGTTGGACACTGACTCCCAGAAAATATTTATGGCATCACTTTGGCTGCAGATTTTCTGGGGCCAGGGTGTTTTTGGGGGTCAGAAAACCAGAAGTCTGCAGGATTATTTCACTGGCAGGATTCAGTAGCAGTGTCCTGGTTTGAATTGAGCATAACTGGCTCTGCAGCAGCCTGAAAAAACCCCAATATTGTTCATTCTGAGAGAAAGGGATGGAATCAGCTAAGGCACATCAGAACACGTGTAAAGTGGGATTTGCTGGGAGGTTTTACGAGATTTCTCTCAGAGGTTTCTCATGGTTCCCTCTCATTCTCTTTTCACGGTCCTTGTCCCTCTGCCAGGCAGAGCCTGTCCCCTGTCCCCAGGGGCAGCCCCAGCTCTCGCTGGGATTAATTCCACTCTTCCCAGAGAGTCTGGCTCCCCAGAACCCACCTNCTCATTTTCTTTTCATGGTCCTAGTCCCTCTGCCGGGCAGAGCCTGTCCCCAGGGGCAGCCCCAGCTCTCGCTGGGATTAATTCCACTCTTCCCAGAGAGTCTGGCTCCCCAGAACCCACCTGAGCAAGGAGGGAGCCCCTGGAGGAGGAATTCCTGGCTGGGATTGTTTTTCAGTTCCCACTGGAATGCCAGGGTTGGTGATGGGACCTTGGTGTTTGCCAGAAGCTGAATCTGGGCACCACCTCAGCAGGGAACAGAATCCATCAAACAGAGGCTGACGAGGGGTTTTGTTCCAAAATTGATCTGCCCAAGGCAGTCACAGCCAGTGAATCTGTGTTACTTTTAATTAGTATATTCCTACAGGATTTTAATAAACTATTTACCAGTGGATTGCTCTGTCACAGGGCATTATCGGTTCTTTAAGCTTCTGCTGCAGAGAAGGTCAAATGTGAAAAGCTCATTCTAAGACTGAAATAAAACATGCCAAGAGTAAAGCTTTATGGCATGATTAACATTTTCCTATTCAACCTTGCTGAGAGATTGCTGTTCCATCCCTTTATTAATGTGCAAGTTCTCTTTTGCAACCGAGTGATGCAGCCTTTTGTAATTTGGATAATAACGAGAGTTGTTGTTGTTGTTTAATAAAAAGAATGGTAATTTATTGACACTTGGCTCACACAACGCAGTGTAATGAAACCCAACAAACTAATTTCAGCCCTCCCCGCGCACTCCATGCTAATTAAAAGCAACAATCAATATGGGTGAGGCGTTGTCAACAATGGCATTAAAAGCCTGAGCTGTGGCCAAAGGGCTGATGACAGTTTGCAAGGATGAGGCAGATGGGCGGGAGGTGGAAAAGAAACCAGGGATTACACAGCAGTGATGGGGTTTTTAAACTTTCATTTGAGTATTTTATGGATTTTCTTCTTTTAATATTTTATTCGACAATCTCCTAATGAAATTTCTTCCTGTAGTTGCTGATTATTAAGGCTCTGGTTTAAAAAGAAACTTCCTAAGTCAAGGCATTAAACTTTGCTAGTGGGTCACATGAAAAGGAATTTTCCTGAATGCAAACCCTCCTGTGACTCTCTTTTCCTCTGAAGCTGGAGGTAAAACCCCATTGCTGCTGCTGGGATCTGATTTTCTTGTTTCAATAAACTTGTAGAAGGCTCCTTGCAGAATTCAGGCTGGCATGAAGATCAGTTCCCTGCTCACCATCCCAGAATCCTGCTCAGGAATTTGAGCAGCCACCTCACTTTTCTCCTGCTTTCTAAAATCAAAAATACTCAGTTTCTCTTCCTTTCCACAGATCACAGTAAAAATGATGAACACAATAAAGATCTTTCAAAACAGCAGAGAGTGTGAACACTTTGGGCATTTTTTATGTGCGTTTTTTATGTGAGCTTTATTTCCCAGTTTTATATAGAAATATATTTATGTGAATGTTCCTTGCAGCCCTCAGAGGCAGGCAGATCACTTATTGAAATACAGCAGCTGCAGTGCAACACAAACAAGCTGCTGTAATTCAGGTATTGCCAAAATCCCCCTTGCTAAATGATTTCTCAACTCTCATCCATTTAGTTACCCTTTGGGAGCTGGCTGGACTTCACAGTTTATTCCCTGAAATTCAGCTTGCAAGTTCATAGAGGCTGTTTCAGATGAGGGTGAATAAATTCTGACAAGAGGAGGCTCCTCAGGAGAGTGTTTTGACAGTCATCAGTCTGTGGAGAGACAAAATCTGGGGGACTTCAGCTTCAGTAGCTCACCTGATTGGAGTTTTGTTAACTAAGGGGCAGTGTTGGGGTGTCCTTTTGTTGAGTTCTGTGGGCACTGAATTGTGCAGGCTCTGATTTTGGGTCTCTGTGGGTTTAGGTGTGTGCACAAATCCGAGGAAGTCAGAAAAGCAGGATGGAAAGCCCAGATGTGTGAGTGGCTCTTTGGGAAGACAATCCCTGTGGCTTTTATGAAGTCACATCAGAAAAAAACAGACCCTGCCTGACCAGTTTTGGAGAGGAGATGAAATTACCATCCACGTTCCCTCGAATCAAGGCTCCAGACAACACCAGGCTGAGGGAAGCCTTCGGGGAAGCCAAAGACAGAGCAGGAGAAGGAGAGGGCAGGGAACAGATGGCTGTCTCAGGCAATGATCAGAAGGCTGGGGGCAGCCTGATTCCAAACTGGGGTTGTGCAGCTGGACCACAACATCTGGGCCTTTTCCAGTGGCTGGGAGCTCAGCCCCTGCTCAGCAAAGGCAGGGAATCCCTGAACAAATTCCCCAAGGACCGTGCCATTCATCAGCGTGTTCGGAGAGCTGGCTTGCACAACCCACAGCTGGAAATAAAAGGCTGTGGGGAGAATTTTATTTCTGCTTCTAAATCACAAGCTGGAGCCTCAGAAGGAGTAAACACAGCTGTGCCTGTTGGGGTCAGTGCAATCAAACCAAGGCAGGGATGCAGTTGAGAACCCAACTTAGATTTTAGCATTTTTCTGCCCTTCACAATGACGTGACCAAGACAAAATTTCACTTCTCCATGTAGAAATGTGCCTTCCTCTTCCAGTTGGGAAATTTTACACCATCCTACACAGTGGAAAAATAAAAAAGGGTGGTGAATATGCCAGTGGGATCCTCAGTGTTTCAATAACCACAGAGCCTGGACAGAAAGAGAGGCATTAACAGCCCCATGATCTGCAATCCAAGTGATTCCTCCTGCTCTGTTTGCAGATTGCCCTGAATAATGGAATAAATGCAATTCCACTTGAGGACAGAAAGAAGGAAATAGGGAAATTGTTTCTGGAGAAGCTCACCTCCGACACACATAATTCCCTCACAGCAAAATGTTTGCTTGGAACATCAACTTTATGGTTCAGTGGCATCCAAATAAATTGTTGTTTCTTCTTGTGTATCAGTTAAAAGAGAAGTTACACTTGAAGGGGTTTTAATAGACTGGAGAAGTCATTATTTCAAATATTTGCTTTAAATGCCTGGAAGTGTGAGATGAGAATGACATCTCTCCAAAATTCCAGCAGAAATCACTACCAAGGTGAGACCTCTACAGAATTTCTTTCTTGTGAGAGCTCTCCTGAATCTGGATGTATTTGGGTAATGAAATCCAACCTTCACAAGTACAACTTTCTTCCTTAATATTGGTTAGTTTATCCGTGAAAATGCCAGTGATAAAAAGCAGCTTCTAAAATGAAATTTATTTCTCTAATGGTTACTGCATGAATTATAAATACTCTGTGTGTTCTGAGAAAAGGAAATGAGGCTGAACAGTACAATTTTGAAGCCTCCAGTCCTGCTGCTCATTACAGTCATTTTGTAGCTGCATATAAAATATATTTTTCTGCATCTGAGAATGTTTCAAAGATTGTTTTGGTTGCCATTGAACTACACAGAGAGTAAATTCTCTGCTTTTGTGAAGGGACTCTATGCATGCTAATAAAGAGCCGACTCTAGAACCGAGTAAATATTTATGTGCAAAGTGGTATTCCAACTTTTTATGGAGAGATTTAAAAAACTGCTGTGGAATATGAATTTACCAGAGATTTTACTTTTTTTCCTTACATTCTCTAGCTCTGGAGGACTCCAATAACCATAAAATACCCCAACAATTTCACACTACTTAACACTAGAACGATTTCTTCCTGACTTTTTGCTTGCTGACTTTGGCTTTCTCCTCTGTAGAGCAGCACTTCCAAGCATGGAGGTTTTGTCTTCCCAAATCCTGCTGCCAACTTTCCTGGGATGTCATGGCAGGGTCACCTGAGTGAGCCCTGAGTCTTTAAGGGGATAAAAGAGGAATGCAGAAAAATCTTGGAGAGGAGCAATCATGGAGAGGGAAGAAGAGTTATTATTTTTAATGCCCAAATCCATGAATTATTCACTCCACAGACAATTCCTGCTAAAGATTAATTTTATTTCACACCAGGGCTCGAGCTCACTCCTCTCTGCCACTGCCTTGATCGCGTTGCTGTTAAATCTTGAGGCAAATTGGAAAATCAGGTTTTGCTCCTCAGATAAACTCGTCCTGAGGATTTCAACAAACACAAATTCTGTCTGTTTGGGAGTGCTCCAGGGGGGATTATCTCAATCTAGCAAATCACCCCCTTCCTGCCATCGCTTCTGGATAAATGATCATCAAATTCTGAGAAAAACGATGCTGCTCTTGTCTGTCAGCCTTTTGGCAGCTTCTGGAGCCATGAACAGTGAGATGAGGTGCACAACTCAGGAGTTGTTTCCCAGTTGTGTGTTTGACTGATCAAAAGTTGATTTCATGGTATGAAAGTATGGGGATGTCATCTAAAGGCAAAAGAATATTATTTTACCTTTTTTTTTTTAATCACAAACTTTTACACCAGAAATAATTTGCTTAAATTCTCAAAATTCTTCTAAAGAGAAACTCGTGTTTCCCTCATAAATGGCTTTAAACTACCCCAGTCTGCAAGATTAGTGTTGTTTAATATTTATGATGATGATGTTCAAACTTAATTGCACACAAAACATTGAAAGATTTGTAAATTCCTTCACAAAAAGCACAGATTATCCTGATCACAGATGGAAGGGTAGGAGGGTATCAAGCAGAACAGCTCAGTGTGATCCCCATCTCTTGTCCCTTTTTAATATCAGTATCACTCTTGGTTTCTGTGGAGTTATTCCAGGGTTAATCCAAAGCAAATAATTTTACAACTGGGCCCTCTGTTTTTACACTGATTTTAAATGAAGGGGCAGTTCTTCTCAAAGTAGCAAGGCCTGTTCTAAATATTCAACCTCTCCTTCATCACTTTTGATCCCCGTGACTTTATTGGTTTAGATTGGAGCTCAAAGAGTGGTTTGAAAATGTTGTCAAATGCAGAGCTCTGAGCTAAACTTCAAAATCATCCCCCAAGACAAGATTTGGCTCTCAGTGCTGGCGTTACATCATCTGTTTCTAATCTTTGATTAAAATAGTTCAGTTTGATTATTTTCAGTGACATACAAATGCCATACCCAGTAACAATTCCCAGTAAAGAATTCCTACAGTTTTTCACATATTCAAATACTAACTTTAGGACTATCTGTACTGGCCTTATCTTTAACAGAACTCTTAAATTTTAAACTCCATAAGGAGAAAATCAGGATCTAATGGATTAAACACTTGGCAAAAAATGGTGCTGTTAAAAATAGCAAAGCAGATTTTTTTTTTTTTAATCAGGGTGTCAGCAATGAGCCTGGAGCCTACAGGGCTAAATCCTGTCTGTACTGAGGGTGGCTAATTCCTGTCTGTATCTCAGGCTGTTCTGAACACTCCTTGCCTTTTATCCTCGCTTGGGTTTGGTAGCTGTGTGTGAAATCAGCAGTAGCCTCACAGATTTCCCAGCTGGTTGCATTACAAGATTGCCAAATTGCATAAATACTCTTGCTTTCACTTGTCAGAAATATAATCCTAAAAGAACCTAAGATCTGAGAGAACTCAGGGATGGGTGGTGTTTCTGGTTTGCTTGAGCAGAATTGTCTTTTTTTCCTGTCATTATTGACCAAAGGTCAGTCAATGTGTCTCTCTTTACATTTTGTATTTAAATACTTCAGCACCAGCATCTAAAAATGTATCTCAACACACACAGAGTCTAAAGAAGAGCAAAGGTGTTTTTCACGTGGTGTTTCCCATAAAGGCAGTGGCACATGGTGAATTTTCATGGACAGACCAGTTTGTTTAGGAGGAAACTCTCTCCCTTTTAACCACCAGTGAATTTGTGTCTCACAGACATGGATGGCACAGGGAGGGGAGAGATGCAAGAGGAAAAATTGAGGTTATGCACAGAGAAACTGCTGGTGGTGTTAACACATTACACTGAAATATTTGAGAAGAACCAGCAAGAAGTCGGTATTTAAAGAGGAGCTGCTGTGCTTGAAAGGTTACCTGTTTGATCTAACAAAAGGTGTTTCTCCCTGCAAATCACACCTCTCTTTTATCCTTACGTTTCCATGCCTTCATCAACACAACTGCAACTTGCACATGAATGGGGTCATAAAAATACATGAGCTTAATCCATGTCTTAAAAATCAATTTTGTTCTTAAGCAGTGTTCTTCAGCCCTTTATTAAAACTTATGGCTCCACCACAAGTTTGAATCACCTCTTAGAACCCCTGTAATCCGTGTGCACTTGACAACAGAGTGATTAGTTTCACACTCAGAATATAATCTGCTTTAATTTCCCAGATACTTAGTTAGTACCTTAGGGATTTTTGAAATTTCAGCAAAGTTTTTCTTTCTTTCTTGTCAGATACTGCTGCATAACAAATTTAGGTGAAGTCCTTCTTATACCACTGTGTGAAATGCTCTCTTTTCATTTGTACAGATCTTCACCAAGTGATTTATTCTCCACGGGAACAAGCAAGAGTGGACCAGAATTCATTTGCTGGGCTAACCTGGTCCCACAGAGGATTAAAGCTGAAATTTTAGATCTGCTTGGTTCATTTTCACTGCTGAACAGGTTATGCTCCATTGCAGATCATCAGCTCTCTTGCATTTGCTCCCTGTCCTGTGTGCAATGCCCAGAGTGCCAAAATCTGCTGGGAGCTGAGGGCTGGGATGGGGAGGGGTCCCGGTGCTTCCCAAGGACAGCCTCGCAGGCAATCCCAGCTGAGTCTGTGCTCTGGCTCTGCCTGGAAGGGTTCATTTTCTCCTCAGAGGTCCGTGCAAGGCTGTGGTTTGGATTTGTGTGGGAAGCACAGGGAATGTTTGGATATTGCTGAGCAGGGCTCGCACAGAGCCAGAGCCCATGGGAAGGGGGGAATGGATTCCTTGGTTTGGCTGCATTGCCTGTGAAACTGCCTCTGTCTCCTTCTCCACACCGGGGTTTTCTCCTTTCCACCGTTCTCATTCTCTCCCCTGTCTCAGCAGGGCTCGTGTGAGGATCTCACCTGCAGCAGTTTGGTTGTGCTTTGCCTGTCTGTGGCTGCCAGCCCAAGGATACAGTCCATTAGTATTCTTTTCCATGAAAATTTTAAATGTGATTCATCACATAGAAGCTCAATTAAATGATATAAAGAGATTTTCCATTGGTTTTCCTTCCTTTGCTACCACACAACTTCTTCACCTCGCTGTCAGCAATAACCTGGTCAGAGCTGGGAATTTACATCAAACCAGATTAGTTTCCATGCCCCTGTATTTTGCATTCCCAAAAGTATCAAGTTTCACTTTCGGTTCACGTTTCCTGTTGCTTGTCCCTCTAGAAGCTGAACTGTGTCCCTCGGGAATGGTGGCCCCAAGACGATGCTGCTGCCTGGGGCTCTGCTGCCATCTAGCCAGCTTCTAGAATTGGAATTCCATCCCAGCTTCCATCCCAATTCCCAGTTTCCATCCCAACTCCCAGCTCCATCCCAATTCCCACCTTCCATCCCAACTCCCAGCTCCATCCCAACTCCCACCTTCCCTCCCAATTCCCAGCTTCCATCCCAATTCCCAGCTTCCATCCCAGCTCCCAGCTCTATCCCAGCTCCCAGCTTCCATCCCAATTCCCAGCTCCATCGCAATTCCCAGCTCCATCCCAATTCCCAGCTCCATCCCTTCCCTGGGACACAGCTGGATGCCCCAGGGGCGGGGGTGGCAGCGGTGAGTGTGAGCAAACAGGATTTGTGCTTTGTCACTGCCCGGAGGGGATGGCAGAGCTGTTGGGCTGCTCGGGCTCCAGCTCTCAGGGGGGAGAGAGGGGCTGTGCTCAGCACTTGTTCCATTTCTGAGCGAGGGGAATGACAAATTTGTCTTTCCAAACAAGCTGGTGGATAAAACTGGCACTGAGAGATAAAGGAAACCATGGGGAGGGTTCCACTGAGTGATGAAGGGAAAAAGAAGATATCTGCCTTTACAAACAAACTGTAGGTTTGCTGAGAAATGAAATTGGATGTTGAAAGATGAATGAAACAATGGGAAAAAAACAGAAATTCCATAAGAATTAAAAATGAAAAGGGAGGGTTGTACATTAGAGGGAATCTTAGGGAAGTCTGGACCTCTCAAGTGCCTCAGCCAGTGGGGAAAGAGAGAGGGAAATGTGGCCAGAAATTGGGATAAAAAGGAGGCTGAGTCCTCCAAAAATTGGATAGACCCCAGGGGAATGCCCCTGGGGCATTCTGCCTGTATTGGAATAAAGTCAAAGGACTCTGCCTCCTTTTTGGACAAACCTCTGGGGTTTGTGGATTTATTTTCCTGACACAAGTGCATCTTTCAAACTCCAACACCTTGGAGCTGGCAGAGCTCTGTGGGGCAATTTGGATTCTTTTCACCTGAACGTCGACACTTTATCGGCACTTAGAGGAAAACCATTCAATCTGTTGGCTGAGAAGACATTCAAAAAGCACAGCAACACTTGAAAATCCCAAACATTCCAACCCCAAACAACAGCAAAAACGCTTTCAAGGAGAGTGCAGGTGCAGAGCTCCTTTGTAGAGCTGCTGCTCCCTCCTCACAGAGCTGATCTTGGAGCAGCAGGTCCCCAAAGTGTTCTGTCAGAAGGAGAGCAAAGGAGAGCGACGTGCTCAGAAAAATGCACTCATTGAGAGCAAACCAGAAAACGACTGAGGAAAGAATATCCATGGAAATATATAACGGAAAGCAATCATACATCTGTGTATGCTTTTAAATGAAGCACTCATTTTAAAGGTTTATTTTAAAGTACTCTCAGCTCTCCAGGAGCATGTTCATTCTCTATTCTACATCTTTAGCAGAACAGCCAGCAGGGAAAGGAGTGGAAGATGTTGTTGTGTCTGGAAAAGTCTCCCAGTTTAGCTGTAGCAATCTCTGCCAAACACGTAGGATTAAAGAAAGCTCCAAATCCAGCAGCAACTCTTTTTTATCCTTTCCCCTCCCCTCCCTACAGGTGCAGTGGTGGGGTTTGCCTCCAGGGTTTGGATCTCATGGGATTGATTCCTCAGTGACAGCTCAAAAAATCCCTCAGAAGCCTCACTGCTGTGCTCTGGGTGATGCTGGACCCTGCCACCAACCAGAGCAGGGGAGGGGACACTGGTTCTGATCCCGAGAGCACCAAAGGTCTCCAGGTCCTCTGCTGACTCCCACATCTGCATTCAGGGATTCTTGTTTAGGAAAGCCACCTGGAAGTTTAATCTGGCTTTAAGAAGTGATGCTGCCCTGCTCTGTGCTGTTCTTCAGGCTGTCTTTTTGTATTCTCTCTCTTCCTCCTGTATTTTCTCTTCCATTTCTCGGCACATTCGCACCAAATACCTGAAACTCCCACGGCGTGGCAAAAGGAAATAACAAAAACTCGGCCATGGCAATTCTCTGGATTGAATTTTCCCCCCGTAAAACTGTCACTCGCCTTTTGAATCGAGCAGAAAGAACATTCCTCTACATCCGAGGTGGATTTGGGGGAAGAAAACACCAGGGTTTCCACTAGAGGGTGGCGTTGTAAAGCTCAAATGGGATGAGAGAATTCCCGGGGCAGGGAGAGAGGCCGGGACAGGGTGGGGATGGGGCTGGAGGAGGGAAATGCTGCAGATTTGGGGGTTCAGAACGTTCCTCATTCTCCGGCCAGCACCCTCAGAGGGAAACAGAGGGGCCCTGCAGAATTACAGGTTGTTCTCGTCTCCCAACTTGGTGAATCAGAAGATAAATGGGAAAACTAATTCTGTGTATTGTTTCCTTTAACATCTAGTTTATTAGGGGAAAAGCAATTTATCCCACCAGAATTTGTCAGCTGTTGTCCTGATCTTATAAATAATTTGAGGTTTGCACAGCTTTGCTGTCTGCTTTTATTTGGAGGATTTAGGTCTTTTCATCCTTGAGAATAATTTGTACAGCAGCAACACTTAAACACTAGGAAAAAGAGATGGGAATAAATATTTAATTATTATTTAGATGAAGCTGAAACAACAACAAAACCACCTCATTTTTATCAGAATCGTTACAAGGAGTTTGCATGAAGATTTTTCTTTCATGTAAATGAAAACAGTTTTTAGGAAGTTTAAGCTTGAGCTGACAGTTGAGTTTTTGTACACAGGCCTTGCAAAAAGAAACTTCATGAAAATTTCATGAAGGTCTCACACTTTGTTTCACACTTAGGATGAAAACACAAAACATTATAATTTTACATAAATTCTTCATTTTGCTAAAATATAATTCATTCTTCTACACATTGCCACGAGATCTGACAGCACAAACCCTTTTTCCACTCAATTTTCTGCCGCTGCATTATGCATTTCTGAATTTCCACTGTGTACAGGGTCTGCTATTGTAGTTACTCTTTAAAAGAGACACAGAAAAAATTATTTATAGCAAAAATACATTCAAGGGGCTACACTCTACAAACACCAGAAATCACATCCTTCTGCTGAGTCTGCAGCTATTTCCTACAGTGGCTTGTTGTCAGCAGAGAAAAATTCTCAAAGTTACTGAGATGCTGTGCTAAGAAAGAAAGAAAAATCTAAAAGTTACATACTCAGACATAGTGCTAGGAAAAGTGCTTTTGTCTTGCTTGCCATTTTAAGAGAAATCATTTTCTCTTAAAATTTTGAGCTTCACAAATTATAGACTCAAATGTTTCTCTGTTGAAATATCTGACAATTGCACAGGGAAATTGTGTCCAGTCCTTCTTTGGGGAGACCCTTCCTTCCCTCATGTCCCAGCAGTGAAATCAGGCAGATTTCAGGACAGATATCCTAAGAATCAGAGAGGTCTCTCGTTCTCACCTTGCAAATTCTCTGTTCTTTCTCGCTTGCTTTGGGTGTAGAAGTCGGTGTGAGGGTGGAGGGAGGAGTAATTACAAGTTTGGTTACAGCTCCTTATTTCCCTCACAGCAGCTCCAGGCACAGCATGGAGGTACCTGGGGGGACAGATTTCAGCTGAAATTGTTCTTTTTTCCAGCACAATGTTTCTTCTTACTCCCTGCTTCTAACAATGGGGTTGTGCTGAAGGTGAAGTAGACCCAGCTCTGCTAAAACTCTGTTTCAGTGGGGTGTGTCCCCACAGGAAATATCTCAGGATCCCAGAATATTTTGAGTTGGAAGTGACCTCAAAGGTCACTTCATTCCAGCCCCTGCCATGTGCAGGGACACCTCCCACTGTCCCAGGCTGCTCCAAACCCCATCCAATCTGACCTTGGGCACTGCCAGGGATCCAGGCGGAGCCACAGCTCCTCTGGGCACCCTGTGCCAGGGTCTCACCACCCTCACAGGGAACAATTCCTTCCCAATATCCAATCTCAACCTCCTCTGTCTCAATTTTGAGCCATTCCCTCTATTCCTGTCACGACAAGCTCCCATAAATTCTCTCCTACCCTTGCCACCATGGCCATTGCTAATCCCCCCACTCAGCCTCTGATGTCTTGGTACAACTAAATATAAAGAAGTCCTTGCTCCTGCCAGCCTCTCCATCATCCTCCATGTCCTGAAAACTCACCCACCTGTGCTCCAAGGCAGGTCCCAGCCCTGCAGGTGGATCAGGATCTCAGGGAGAGCATTGGAGAATTTCCCTGCCAAACCCCTGTCCCTTTCAATCCTCTTTGGTGCTGTCCAGCTCCTGGGTTGTGTGTCAGCCTTTCTCTCAGACATCTCCTCACCTCACCATTCCCTGCTGTTCCCTTCTATTTAAGATCTATTCTGGTCCAAAATGGATTCCAGATCATTTTTGACACAAAAAGAGGAGTTCTCCAGCCTCAGCCAGGTTCTCCAGAGTCTCCTTTTAACCTTCCCCTCATCAAGTGAGTGACCAGACCTTGATGCTGCCATCTCCTTCTAAAGGCATTTTCCTTCCTCCCTACCAAATCTCATTATCCCCAACGCTGCCATCTCCCTGACAGCCAAAACCAGAGGATGATTAAATCCTCCCCCCTCAGCTCTCAGGCAGTCTGAGGCCTCATCAGCACCTGGGACTGATTTGAACAGAAAAAAAACCTCAGGAAGGATGGAACAGCAGAGCTGGGGTGGCACTGGAATTGCTCCCACGTTCTGCTGCTTTGCCCATTTAACTTTGAATCTCTGGCTATTCTGTCAACACCAGAGGATGGTTTTTAATTGCTTTCTCAAACATATATGGCAACACCATAGCAACTTCTCCTCCATGCAGCAAATCCATTTCTTCAGTAATTATTACCCTAATTAACTCTCAAATGTTAGCAATGCTCAATCTGCTGATTAAATTTCAATTGAATTTTGTTACTCACCAGAATTAAAGTGGTGAAGGCAGACTCTAAATTAAGATCTATTTAATTGTTCTTCCCTGAATGCTCCTGCAGAGAAATGTATATATTTGTATTTCCAGTCATTTATGAGCACACACCAGCTCTGCCACACAATTCCTTACGTCAGGAGCTCAGGGGATGAAGCATGAAGACAACACTGACTGTAAAATGGCTCTAAAATCTCAGTGATTTGCATAAATCTCTCTTCTTTCCCCCCTTTTTTTTCTGCTTTCCAGTCCCCCGTTTGACTTCTCTGTGTTTATAATCCACCACTGATTAGCTGTGGTGTCTGCATCTCCTCTATTCTTTACAGGAGGGACAGCCTTTATTTCCCAGTTTGAGCCAAGATTTGGCAAGCTGAGAGGTCTGCTGGTCAGGATGGGATGGGGGATTCATTCACCTGAGCTTTTCTGCTCTTTGACACCCACAAGATCTGGACATGGCCAAATATTTGGACAAGGAACCGCCTGGGAATTTTAGCTACCCTGGATCTAGATCTCTTGGATGAGCCAAAAACTTAAAATAATGTTTCATTATTGTAATTGTTATTGCTATTGTTATTGTTATTGCTATTGCTATTGTTATTGCTATTGCTATTGTTATTGTTATTGTTATTATTTCTTCAGGAATATTTAAATTCTCTATTAAGGCAATATAATTTCCAGCTGCTCTTGAAAGACTTCTTTTCCTCCTAGATTTCCCATCCCACACGCACACTTCCAACCTTTCATTTGCCCTGGTAAAGGGACACAAATTGAGGACATTAACAAGAAGAGGACACTGATAATTTTCTTTGAGAAGGAGGATGATTTCCCCTCCTTTGAGCTGCTGTAAAGTAGCTCACCAAGAGCATCCATGGTTCCAGGCTGGGACCTGAGAGCTGAAGGCAGAGAGAGGATGGGACACAGAGAAAAACTTCTTAACTTGGTCCAGCTGCGACATCCTTGGCCCCACCATCACCAGCATTGACAGAACTTAAAAAAAAAAAAGCAGTTTATAGATAGAAGAGGTAATGGCCCATGATTATTGTCCTATGACACCACTAGAGCACAAGGAACCTGTATTTTTTTCCCAATAAACTTGCAAGCTTCCTGTAATATCTGGGTTTCTTTGGAAAGGAGAAAAGAATTGAGATGTTAAACCTTGTTTGCAGAAATATTTCGTAAATACAGAAGGATTTGCTCAGGGTTTCTATGAGGCAAACTGAAGCTGATTTTGTGCAACTGCCTTGGAAGGTCTGTGTGAGTCTAAGCAAACCAGAAATCCCAGGAGATTGATGAGGAGTGACAGATCCTGAACAGCAGGGAATGAATTCCATGCAGGAGTCAGCTGCTGAAATTCTACCTCTGTGCAAAAGGCCAACAGAGGTCTTATCCTTTATTTAAATCTCCTGTTGTGACTCCTGAAAATGCTCACACTTGCACTCTTCCTTAGCTGAAAATTTGACAGGGGGGGAATTGGCTGCCAGCAATCCCAGAGAGTTATAATAATAATAAATGTCTGCATAATGATTTAATTGAGAAAATGTAGAAAGACAAATTAATTCCTAAGAACAAATGCCATCTCCCAGAAGAAGCTGAAGCTGTTTCCTCCTGGGGAAAAAAACCCCAAATGATTACCTGGGAGTGCTGTGGAGGGTGGTGCTCAAACCAAAACCCTAAGAGGTGGAAACAGCCACCCTGTCCCCAGCTGGGCCATGGGTGAAGGACACTGAGGGACACACGTCCTGCCTCTGGCCTCCCCAAAGGACACGGATGCCTGCATGGCTGTGGAAAACTGTCTCCAGCTGTCTCCAGCTGTTTCCACAGAATTACACAGAATTACACAGAATGACCAGGTTGGACCTTCAGGATCATTGTGTCCAACCCCTGCCCTAACACCCCAACTAAACCACGGCACTGAGTTCCATATCTAGTCTTTTTTTAAACACATCCTGGGATGGTGACTCCACCACACCACCAGGAAGACCATTCCAATATTTTATCACTTTTTCCGTGAAGAACTTTTTCCGAATGTCCAACCTGAATTTCCCTCGGTGCAGCTTAAGACTGTTTATGGTCCTCCCTCCCTTCAAGAGCTTCTCTGGACAAACTGATGCCTTTTTGGGGCTACCTAAATACAGAGGCCAGACAAAATTAAGAGTGCTTGTATTTNCAGATAATTAAGTCATTTACCCCAAGTTTCCCCCCAAACTCATTTTCGTTTCCATCTCTCAGGGCCTGAGGCAGTGAGGTGTCCCTGATTGCCAGGCCTGGAGAGGAATTGTTGGTGTGACCAAAATGGGAGAGCAGCAGCCAACACTGTGTGTGGAGTTTAGAGTTATGCCCTAAAGAACTGCAGGATTACAAATATATGAAAAATATAAAAGCTGAAATCCTGAGGCATCAGCTCAGCTCTGAGTCCATCAGAGCTGACAGTGAGTTCTGCCTTTATGAAAGCTGAGCCAGGATTATGTACAGCCCCTGGAATAGTCTTGCCTGTTCCATCCACCTCTTTCCCTCAGGTGACAAACTGTGGACTTGAAATTCCTGGTCTTACTGCTGTTTGCTCTCTTCTGTCTTTCAGTAACTCCAGGCAGGTGATTTAGGGCAATTATGCTTTATTACATCCATTTATCCTCAATACTTACCTGTCATTTCAGGGCCTCTATCTACTCAATCACTCTCACAGGTACAAAAAGCCCCAGCGTGGAAATGTCTTCTCTAGAGTCCTGTCACAACCTGAGAGAATAATTTATGGCTGGGACCATAAAGTGAAATCCTCAGCTTGCACAGCAGCTCAGACTGAAATAGAGATTTCAGCAGTGCAGACTGAACAGCACACCAAGGCCATTCAGTCTCCTTTGGGCTGCTCTGGAAATATAAACAGGGCTTGAAACTGAATCGTGGGGAAAATGGGGCTCCTCCAGGCCAGCAGCATGTTCAGGACAGGAGGCAGGGGGAGGTGGGTTGAGTTCCATGGCAGCAGCTGGATGTTCGAGCCTTTGGCTGCTTTTGTGTCTGTGCAACCTCTGCCCCGGGGCAGTTTGGCAGGGGGTGCCTTTCCTGACTATTTTCAAACTCAAGTGTGGTTGAAAGTGCATAAAATTAGGGATCTGCTGGATTCTGAGAACGAGGTTTGTGCCATCAGCCTGGCCATGGGCTCCCTTCTCACAGCCTGGTGCAAAGGGGTGATCCAATCCCCTCTGCTCCTACCTGGGCCACATCAGGGAAGGGTTTCCCTCACCACCACAGGTTTATTTACTTATTTATTGTCCTTTCTGTGGTAAATGTGGTCTGCTTGGATGGGCACAGACCAAAGGTGGTGTAAATGGAGCAATGATATGGCTGAGTTAGAGGGAAGGAGAATAAGGATTGTGTCAGGCTCCTTACAAGGACTCCGTGCTGGAATTGCAAATGGGCAGGGGACAAAGGAGGCTGAGATCCCTCCCACTTTGCACATCTGGACTGCTGACCTTCTCTTTGATTTCTACTTCATTCTCCTCAGGAAAAGTTGTTCTTTTAAAAAATTAATAGTTATATCTTTCTCCAAAAAAAACAGTATCAGACATTTTACATGTGCTTTTCACTTGAGTTAAATGTTAGAGCGGAAACATTCTTATGTGTCATGATTGTTAAATGAAAAGAAAAATGTCAAGGCTAAGTCACTGCCATCATTTATCTGGCTCTGGGCTGCTTTTGAACTGAGAGGTGCCAGCAGTGGGATGTAATGACCCTGTTGCACAGCTACAGCACAGATTATTGTGTCCCTGGGATATGGAAGATGCCTGGCAGCAAACCAGGATAAAAAGTTTGTCACCTGTGTGTCACCTCAGAGAGATCAATGGCCAATGACAAAAGCACTCAGAAGTTAAATCCAGGTGGTATTAATGTGAGAAATAGGAAATTATTGGCTTCCTACCCAGCACTTCCTACTGACTGAAGGGATCTGTCCTTCTGAATTGTGCTTTGGTGAAATTGCTGAGGACACTGCATTAAAACATCTCTCAGTAACTCTTTCCCCCACTCTCTCTGAAAAGGGGGCTTTGCCTCTGCTGGCCTGCAGACCTCACTGCAATTATTCACATATTTGTAGCCAGTTAATTTGTGAACAGCAGCTCACTGTGCACTGAGGATAGACTGAGAGCTCCTGAGAAAGGATAAAACTCTTGGTCTGCTTGCCAAAAAAAAACCTTCCACTTGTTTTGCCTGAAATTCCGAGTCCTGACGTTTGCTTCCCTTTGGAAGCTCAGCTGAGGCTGAAGCTCCAGACGTTGCATTTTTAACGCGTTCAGTTCATTGGGACCTTGTTTAACCCCGGGACCTCCTTTCTCTCCAAGACAATGATTCAACATGATGAGTGCACTCCACAGGAACAAGGGATCAGTCAGCAAAGCTCATGAGCTGGCAGGATCCAGGAGCTCCAGGGAAGTGCTCATGAAGACTCCCACTTTAGTTTTCCAGGAGGGATGTAAATATAAACTTTGCCTCGTGGCTTTCTTGGGGTTAAACACCTGAAAAATTCCTATATCCTCTTGGAGAGTCAAAAAAAGCAACACATCAGCTCTTTTTGGAAGGTGCCCAGCTCCTAAAATAATGATGGTTTAAAGTGTGTGGAGCTGTGGTCTGAAAGGTTCAGGGTTTTTTTTCTGTTCAGCCAGTGATTTGTGGCTAGATTTTGTTGAGTTCTGGAGCAAACAAGCATTATAAAACAGCAGTGAGACAGATAAGGGATTTTCAGTGGCTAAATAAAAGGGTTTACCTTAACTGCTGAATAACTGGGCTTCTGGGGAGGAGGAAAAAGAGACACAGAGGAAAAAGAGAGAGAGAGGAAAAAGAGAGACAGAAGAAAAAGACAGCCAGAAATGTAACAGTAGCATAAAAACTGCATGCAAACACCTCAGGCATGAAGGTCTGACATCTCAGCCTCACAGATCTTGGTTGAATGGGGAACTGATCAAAAAGAAGGTACTTGAAATATCCTGAATATTAATAAAAGCACAGCTATAGATTCCAGATAAAAACCCATCCCAGTGTAAAGGCACGTGTGTGTGTGTTTGTGATTCCCCTGCTCCAAAGTTGGGGTTTAATTCCACCCCATGGAGGGGGGCACCACCCACATTTAGCACCACAGCCAGAGTGGGTTTGTTTCCCCAATGCCATGTTAAAGGATGAGCATTCCCTCCCAGTTTCCCATGGTTTTCTACTTTCTCTCTCTTCAGCACATCTCCCACAACTCCTTTGGCAGAAAGCTCTGACAGGAGCGCTCCTCCCTGACTGAGCAAAAACATTTCTGCAGCATGAGACCCACGATATGGCTGGGGTGTCCCAGACAGAGCTGAAAGCAAATCCTGCTCCTTACAGAGGCCCTGGAAAAGTTTCCACCCTGCCCAGGGCACAGCCTGGGTTGCTGCAGGCAGGACAGGGCTGCTGTGCCAAGGAGGAGCAGCTCACTCCAATCTCTGCTCCCTCCTGCTCGGAGCTGCCGCAGCCCCAGCTCCTTCCCTTGGCTCCTCCAAGAGCCAGCTCAGGTCCTGCACTCAGAGGTTTTAATTTATGGGATAAACAAAGCTTCACCCAAGCAGATAAATCACAACTAGTGCCTGCAGAGACTCTGCAATTTTCTCCAGGCCCTTCAGAGGATATGACCAGAGTTGGCTCTGACTGAAGAGAACAGAGTGTGCTCTGCTGTGTGTCTTGAGCTGAGTTTTGTAAGAGTAAAACCTTGTTCTTGGAACATTTGGACCTGGGAGATGTGTTTCAGCGAAGATGCTGATGCTGGATGAGGCAGATCAGGCTCCAGAAGGTTGAGCTGTCTCTCTCCAGAGAGAGAGGCCAGCTCGCTACTCAACCCACTGACACTTTCTCTGAGTCATTTTCTGTTCCTGGCTAATGACTTCACTAATTGGAATAATTTTTTTTTCAGTGACTTTTCCTACTCAAGCTCAGGCTTTGAAAAGTTCACAGAATGCTCCACATTTCTCCTACATTATAAACCTAATCTCTTTTTTGTGTTGACTCATGGACCCTCTAAGAAATACATCCTGTTGGCTCAGAATTGCCACTTTTTGCCCATTTCATGACCAGTTCTGCTCAGGGCTGCAGTATCTGCACAGTTCCCCGTGTGTGTTCTAAACCTCTGACTCCTACAAGCAAGAAAGCCCCATTTTTCAGGTGTGATTGTTCTGAAATTGGCAATGCAGTTCTTAATGATTTGAAGAGAAGATAAAAATATTGAAACCATGGCAACCTCCAAAATTTCAAGTGGATGCCCAGCTTTGCTCTTTTGAGAAATGCAACCTGTTCACGATACACAAATGAACCTCAAGCAGATGTAGTCCATGAGTGGAGGAACTGGCTCAAAACAAACTGGTGAATCCAGCTACTCTGCCCATTTTCCCAGCTAAAAATGATTTCAAACACAGCCTGTTCTCCTCCAGTCACACCTTTTCTAGATCCAGCATCTCCACAACTTCCTTTCCTTTCCAGGAGTCTTCCAGCCAGTTTTTACACTCTGTACTTTTTTATGGATGTACCTGAGTATAAAGATCCTGTTACAAATTTAGTGGCTCTTCTTTTGTTAGGTTCTGCATGGTAAAATGAAAATATGAAAAATGAATCGATATGATGATCATGGTTTGGGGAGAGCACACAGTTTGCACATTCTTGAGTTCATAGGTTCAGCAGCATGAGGTAGATGAGAAACACTTTTGTGTGGTTCAAGTTTCATCTGCCAACCTTGGTCTCCTCAAAAGGTGAATTTCCACGCGTGAGATGTCCCACAATTCACAAGTGTGAGAGATAAATATATAAAATCTATGCTCTAAAGGAAAAAGACAGGATCTGTTTCAGAAACACCAACCTATAAATTAGTTTTAACTGAATATAAGTTGGTTTCTCTTGCTCCAGTGCTTCCTTTCTCCCTTTTTGGCACCAGGTGTAGTCCCTGAAAGCAGCAGAACGTGGAGTGCATTAGTGTCATTTCACTGATAACATTCAGAGAATAATTGCCACTGAATCAAACGTTAAAATGAATCCTACATTAAATGCTCACCTCCAAGGATGCCTTGTTGATGGCTTCTGTCAAATACCCAGCGAGAGCCTGTCACTGGAAAGCCTACAGAGAAAGTGAGATATGGATCTCCTTCCCACTCTCTGCTGGTTTTATTGGGCCATGAAATCAGTGTGTTTAAAATGGTGAATGCATCTTTTTGTTGAGTCTCTATCAAACCACCTCAGTATGGAACAAACCACGTGTTTGTTGAAGGTTATTTGTGCAAGGCTGGCTCTTTAAGAAAGGGCTTTTCCACGGGAAAATTAAGCAAGAATTTCAGAGAACACAACAAAAATAACAACCTAAAATTTAGCTCTTTCCAGGCTCCTTTGTGCTCCCACTTCCAGCTTTCACACAATTTGGGATGTGAAGAAGAGCGAGGCCAAGACAGCAGGCCCAGAGGGAATTGTGGATGCCCCAAGGCAGGAGTGCTGAGGAAAAAGCAGAAAGTTGTGTTTCTGTGCCCAGATCTGTTTGCTGGAGCACGTCCATGGTGGGGCAGAGGAGCTGATCCAGATTCAGCCCTGCACTGCTGGGGATGCTGTGCTGTGCCACACCACAGAAACTGAGCTCCAAAATACAGAGATTTGCTGCTTCAGAAGAACAAATACAGCAATTTCCAGCTCGATCCAGAGGTCTTGCAGGCAAATATTCCCATCAGAATTCCTCATGTTCAACCTGTGGTATGGCACCTCCAGGACCTGCTGTCATTTGCTGATGATTTCTGGAAATTTCCATGAAACCAAGAGGTGTAGATAGGAAAAGTGACACAGATTGGGTCAGGCAGGGCTCTTTCACACTCTGGCCCTGCAAGGGATGCTCTGGGTCATGGAACTCAGTGGTTTCAGCCCAGCCAGGATATTTCAGCCAAACAGGGCCCCACAGCACCAACACCATATCCCCAGCACATGCCAGGTGCAAAATCACCTCTTAATATCCTTCAATAAACCCAAAACCTTTAGCACAGTGTGTCAGAGGAAGAGAAGTAAAGGCCAAAGGCCCTGCAGCTTTGAAGCAGGAGCAGCTTTGCATTTTCACAAATATAAACCATGGCTGTCTTCTTAAATACACAAAGCTGTGAGATAAACACTTCTTCAGCTAAGATTTTTTTTTCCCCCTTAAGCCTTTTCTTTTCTAGTTCCCCTCTGTCAAAAACTTATTCACCTCTGATTTTTCACAGGATTTCAGTTTTCAAGAGAAAGGTGATACAGGGGTCTCTAAGGAAAAAAAATTCTAAAGCGAAAATAGAGTAATTAGAAGCCACAGGCTGTAGGACCAACAATTTTGCTCTAAAAATCCTCTCAAAAAAAAAAAAATAAATACAACTAATGATTCACACAATAACTGTTCTCAAGTACAATTTTGGCATTGAATGAAAAATTCAAGAATGACAATTTTGGCCTAGATACTGTCATGTGAGGAGGAGCTGCTGGCCTGGTTCCACATCACCAGTAGGTGGGAATTCCAGGGCCTGGATCCAAAACAGGGGATGGATGGA
>VYXF01009895.1:1214-12157 GCA_013397295.1 Polioptila caerulea | reverse complement strand
GATGGATGGATGGATGGATGGATGGATGGATGGATGGGATGGAGGGATGGACACACAGTGCCTGGTAAAGATAAATCAGGAAAACTCAGTGTGGGACTCAGCTAAAACCCTTCATTTTTTGTTACTTTTATGTAACTTGGTTATCAAGGGACAATTCTCTCGAAAATTGTTGCCCCTCAAAAGTCCTGTGAGTTCTGCTCAGATTCTGGTGTGAGTTTTGCTCAGAATGATTCTAATGTGAGTTTTATTCATATTCTGGTGTAAGTTTTGTTCACATTCTGGCGAGAGTTTTATTCATATTCTGGTGTAAGTTTTGTTCACATTCTGGTGAGAGTTTTATTCATATTCTGGTGTGTGTAGTTGGGAGCAGCATTTTAAGACAGCTTGAGCTATGACTAAAGTTCCTCTAGATTTAAAAGAATGCAACCCACAGACTGCAAACAGAGGAAGGCAAAATGGAAAAAGGAGGTCTCAAGGCAGTTCTTTGAAAAATTTCTGGCTGAAGTCCTCCTTTACTTATTTCTTCTGACTCCAAAAAGATTTAGTGGAGGTCACTGGCAGAGATGTGACTGATGGACACTTGTTAAACTTGGCTGTTTATTAGAGATTTCTCAGACAATATATAATCCATAACATCACCATAAATATTCATTCTCCAAGCCAGAGCAGCTGAAGTTTCTGCCCATGAATACAAATGGAAAATGCTGTCTGCTGGGAATTGAGGAGTACCTTGCAGCCCAGCAGTTCCCTTTAAATTCTGCTTGAGGAGAAGTTATTTAGTAAATAGAACTTTACAATTTGCATAAAGCTGATTCAGTGACAATGGAAAGTCAGTTTTGGCTGAAAACCGCTGGCAAAATATTTTCTTAGAGTTATTATTATCTTCCAAGCCAGACTGATTTAATTTACAGTGTGATGAATTCTCTAAATTCCCTGGAGTTTTTTCGCAATTTTTCCCAACAAAACTGAAATTAGCATCTAATCCTTCGTGTTTAATTTTAAAAAGCAACAACAACAAAAAAACAATCCCCTGGAAAACAATGCTGGTGGATTTTATTTTACATTGCTGATGAGTTGAGGTGGCTTTGTTAGAATGTCCATGTTCAATGAAACACCTCCCACAGACCAGGGGCTGATGAGAAATGGACTTTGCATTTTGCTATCAAAATTAAGTTTATCATTGTAGGGTGAAGAGCTAATAGGAGAACACAGGAAAAATCAGATAATGCAGTGAAGCAACAGAAGTTTGAAAGCTATAATGGGAATGTGAGCTGAGCTGTGGAGATGATTCTGCACCACAGATTGCTGTCATGTTCTAATGAGATCATCCACAAGGAATCAAACTAATACACCGGCACAAACAGCAAATAAGTCAATCAACACCAGTCAGAGAAGTTATGAAAACACTGTGTACTCAAACATATGCTGCTTCAAAATTAAATCATGTCTTCTGCTGCTTAACAAACACTCGACAAAAGAAAAATGCCCCAACAGCAGAAGATGGATAAGACAGGAGCTTGGAAAATCAACACTTGTCCAAAATAATGGCTCTTCTTGAAGGTGAAATATTCATAAGAGGTGTGAGATAGGAGTAGAAAATAACGTCATGGGATCCAAAATGGACCTGGCTTGCCTGGCTGTGATGACATTCTGCTGCTGGGCTGCTGTGTCTCTGAGCCCCTCTGGAAACTAAATCACACAGAATCAGTTGGGCTGGATAATAAAAAGGAATGGGAAAGTAGAAGTGTTCGAAAAATGAGTGTGACACAAATATAGATGTTCTTGCTTTGAGTCTCTGCTTCAGGTAAATAAATGGCTGTGAGTGAAATGGAATGATAAAGGCAGATTTCTTATAGGATGGAACTTTGTTTTTAGGAAGAAATTCTTTATTTAGGAAAAAATCCTTCCCTGTGTGGATGGGCAGGCCCTGGCACAGGTGCCCAGGGAAGCTGTGGCTGCCCCTGGATCCCTGGCAGTGCCCAAGGCCAGGCTGGACAGGGCTTGGAGCAGCCTGGGATGCTGGAAGGGGCAGGGAGTGAAATGAAATGATCTTTAACATCTCTTCTAGCCCAAATTAGTCAATGATTCTGTGACTGTGGAGCTGCATTATAATCGTTGAGAACAGCACAAATAAATGGCAAGAACAACTTTCAGCTATTCAGATAAGGGGTGCAATAATAAGGAATTAAAACCCATAAACTGTGACAAAAGGAGCTGCGAGCTGTGCTTTGCAGATAACAGCTATTTTTATATACCCATTTTTAAAGGTTAATTTGAAATGCTTGATTTCTGTAGCAATGTGGCAGCACGATGATCTGTGCAGTGTTGTGGTCTGACTCTTAAAAGTAGGAAATACTTGGTAAGCACCAAAGTAAATTAGCCACTTCTCACTTAACCACTGCTCAGCCCACAGTTTACAGAATATTTAGACTCAGTGTAATCACTCGGGGGAAACATTACTGATGTTGTTCCCTCCGAGAAATGCAATTGAGGAGCTTAATGCTAAAAATTGTTAAATGAGTCTTGTGCCTGCATTTTATTCCAAATCACGGGTGGAGGGAGAATTTAGCAAGGAGACAAATGCAGGGGAGCAGCCTGAAGTGTGTAACACAAACAGGGCCTTGATTCAGAGCCCATTAGTGTGAAGGAAGTCTCTTCAGGGACTGTAATGGCTTTTAAATGAGGTTTGTATTGATTTTGCACTCAATGGAAGGAAAATGTTCCTCCCAGAGTCTAAGGAGAAACAGACTGAACCTTTTCCTTGCAAAAGGCCACTTTAAGGAAAACAAATCACCTTCCCCATTTAATGGAGGATCCTGTGATAAAAGTTTTAGGGCAAATTCAGATTAATTCCTTGGAAACTTTGGAACTGCTAAAAAGCCAAGCAGGTGTTTACCAGAGAACCCAGTTCCAGGAGCAATTCTGTGGGAATATTTTCTGAAAACCTGATCAAACCTGATTCTCATTTAGTTACATAGCTGAGGTTTATTTTATCCCATATTCTTTCACAACTCCCTCTCCTATGTGAATAGAAATAATAATGTTTGGTTTGTAGGTGGTATTTATAAGGCATTTGAGCTTCATTTAAACAGCAGCTCTAATCCAAAGGGTTCATTAGTTTAGTGCAGATCTCCTTTTTCTCCATTTCTTCACATGGATGCAGCACCAGAAAAAAAGACTGCTGGAGTTTTGCAAGTAGCTTATTATATCGAGGCCCATAAACATAAATTGTGTGTCTGAATGTGGATGTGGAAATGTATAAACCTAAAACCTTCTGTTTGTCTTAACAGAGCTTTTTTGCTGTTTTGCCATTTACAGCAACGTAACCACTGAGCCAAAAGGTTCTTATCTTTGAAACTGTGGATAATTATCAGCATTTTTTTGTTGTTGTTCTGTAGAAAAATGATCAATGGGCAATTCATGAACAACAGCAATAACCTTTGCCAAGCATTTATTGGAAGTTGCTTGCATTTTTAAGTCAAAAGAGCAACTCCATATTTATATAATGGCCCAAGAGGACCATCCTTTAGTGGTTAGAAATCACTCTCTTCTAGCTGAATATTCATAATAAATCATTCTTGTGAATGCACACTCTAACCCTGCTGGAGGAAATGCTAGCAGGTGTGAAGCCACTTTTCTTCCTCCATTGTTTGGTGTAGTGCTTTTGGGGAAGATTTATTCCTTCCCTGGGGAGCAGGGGATGCCTTCAGAAGCTGTAAATACTTGACAAACAATGTGGGGAAGCTGCTCTCCTGCTAAAGCATCTGGGAGAAGAGTTCTCTGATTAAGATGCAGATCTGATGTGCAGTGAAATCTGTTCTTTGTCACATTTGCAGCTTGGAAGGTTCACGCTGCTGTCACTGCAAGCTTAATAACACTTGACACACGGTGGCATGTTTATGTGCTGCTTAGAAGGGTCCTGAGAAGCCTGTAAAACCCCGTTCAAGACGTAAGGAATGTGTTTTCTTGGATCAGTTATTAGAAGAATTTGTTCTGTGCACAAAAATACACAATTATGTAACGTTTGAAGCCTTCCTCCAGATGTTTTGTGTTTTCTTCCCCTTTTAATTCAGGACACCTGCTGTGAAAACATCTTTCTTTTTACAGCAGCAAGAAATGTAGGCAAGGAAAACATATCTGTGTTACTTGCAGGGGACAGGGTGATAGAATTTGCCGGAGAAAGCGCCTGCCATGTGGGCAATTAATTGCATTAGGTACCTAGGATCACTCTGGTTTGTTTGCTGTCTCTGACATCCCTAATGAGCGCATCCAGTGACAGCTCTGGGAGCTTCCTCTGAGGAATCCAGCCCAGCCTGCTCAGAGCCAGTGCCAGGCGTGCCAGGGATGGTGAGAACAGGCTGGCATCGAGCAAGGCTTGGCTCTCGCTGCTCTGCTGCCCCAGCCCAGGGCAGACCTGTGGGGCTGGGCTGTCACCCCAAGGCTTCTCACGGGGCTGAGCCCCCTGGCAGAGCTGAGGAGAGCTCTGGGCTTCAGCATTTGGAAAAGAGTTCATCCTGAAATTCAGTGCTGGGGAAAGGAGAGCTCCCTTTCCTTCTGGGGGTGGTTGTGTGAGCCCTCACTCCACAGACTCCCCCTGAGAGCCCTGGGGAGCTGCCTGGGCTCTTCCCACCTGGGAATGGGGCTCCAGCTCTGCCTCCTCTGGGCTCCCAGGGGAGACCTCAGCCCGTTCTGACTGTGCAAGCAGAGAGGAAATGGAACATCACATCCCAAAGGCTCGTGAGGAACCTGTGCCTCCCTCTGCTCACAGAGCCTTGCACATCATTCCCTCCAGGATTTTCCAGTGGATTGGGGCTCTCATGAACACTGGGAGTTGCTGCTAACCCAGGTTCCTCCATTCTGCAGTTCTGTCCTTGCACAAAGCCCAGCTGTGTGACAGGACAGAGCCCTGCTGGGTTTGGAGGGAACTGTTGTAAATTGTTATTGAAATCCAGAGACAGTTGGAGCTCTTGTTTTTTCCTGTGTCTCTGTAGGTGACAGAGCAGCCAAAGAGATCCAAGGCAATCTCTAACAGATGCAGGTCTTAAAATCATCCAAAAAATAGCTCCCAACAATTCCAAGGTGAGCTAAGAGCAGCCCAAACTTCCCCCACACATCCCCTGCAATTGCTGCAAAGAGCTCTCCCCCACTGCCAACCCCACAGGGTTGGATTGCTGGGATAGAAACTCACAGCTTCACCCACGGTGTAAAGCAACAAAAACCAACCTGGCAGGGACAAAAGAGGAGAGAATTGTAAATAATATGAGGGACAGTTGGGACCCAGCCTCGGTGATGCCAAGTTCTGCTTCAGTCGACCTCGGTCAAAGCTGTGGCTCAGCTGTTCAGTGGATTCCAGCTGCTTCTCTCTTTCCTGGGAGAAATTTCCCTATTTAATTCCATTTTTCCTGGCATTTCATGTCAAAGCTCTCCACTTCAGAACCACAGCCCTCCCAGCACAGCTGGACTGCAACAACAGTGCAAGAGGAAAAATGAGAGTTTTTTCAAACCAGCAAATTTGAAGGAATTTCATTACAATTTATGTTCTTGTGTCTCACGGGTCCTTTTGAAAATTACTTCAATTTAAGGTGAAATTAATCTTTCCTAAATACCCATCATGAGGGGCAATAAATCTCAGCTATGATACAATGAAATGTCCTTTGAGAAATATTAACTCAAAGTCGATGCTGATCTACCAAGATCTGATCATGAAGGTTTGGAGATGGAGAGAAAATGTGGGAAGCTCATTATTGAGATCCTTCAGTTGTGTGAATCTGAAAAATTAATTATAAAATTACATTTTTGATTAACAAAGAAGAGCAAATTATTTTAACATATGGTGCCAGATGTTATTGAAGGAAAAAAAAAGAACTGAACTAAAACTTCTGTTATTTCTCCAAATATGTTATTCTTTCTCCCTGAACACTTAATTAATTCAGAAAACAACATTTTAAAATAATTATTTTTAAAAGCGTATTTTGAAGAGACTCCCAGTCCAAGCTGTCAATCTTCACTGGAGGAGGAGGAAAATGCTCAGATCTGGATTTGTGAACTGCATGGTTCCACAGCTGGAAATGACAAAGTGCAGAACAGAAGTGACTTCTTATCACTTAGGTTCTTGGAGTGAGTCCAAAAGAGATGTTTGCTCAAAGCTAAAACTCCTTTCTCATTCCTTTTTTTTCCTTTTTTTTTTTCCCCAGCAAATTTGGCAACAGCAACTTTTGGTTTGAATCAAGAAAACTTTCCCAAAAGAGTTTTGTTTAGTGAATAACAATATTCACGTTATAGGCATGGACANTTTTTTTTTTTTCGCAGCAAATTTGGCAACAGCAACTTTTGGTTTGAATCAAGAAAACTTTCCCAAAAGAGTTTTGTTTAGTGAATAACAATATTCACGTTATAGGCATGGACATATTCTGCAATGAGTTTTGCTCTGTTTTTATGAATTTCTCGTGGGTTTACTGCCTGGTTTTGCTCTGGCCATTGGTCCAGCTACCCCCACAACAATTCCCACCTAAAAGAAAACAGCAGGGCAAGAGAGAGAAATGATGTAGAAAAAGCTGAAGTCAGACTGAGAAACAAAGAAATAATGAGAGCATTCAGCTGTTTCTGGGGAGTTCAGCATGGACATGACACAGATTTTTGCTCCCAGGTAACAAAACTGAGTGACATTCAAAGGTCTTTTTGACCCAGGGATATTTTTTCTGGTGTAAAGAAGATTCCTCTGTTCTGGTGGAAGATTGGCATCAGATGGAGTTTGAGATTCCTGCCACACCAGATTGTCTCCTGGTGGTGATGGCTGTATCTGCTGCCCGGCTGGACACTCGGCCAAGCTCCTCCTGAGACAAAAAGAAGATTCTGAAGGACCTGAACGTGTTCTTCTCCAACAGCATCCCATTATTTCACATTGGGATGTGCCTCCCCTGGAAATCCCTCAAGTTTCAAGCCTGTTGCTCTCACAACCTTGCAAGAGAAGCTGAAGACTTCCAACCAGGATTTCTGGAAGTTCACCCCACTTTACAAAACCCTTCATCTTCATTCTGGGATTTTTTGGAAAGGAACTGTATATAACATATTCAGAGGCTGAAATGGCATCCTGCTCCCTTCCACTTATTTTGGGCAAATTAAAGTCTTAAATGGGTTCCATTTTCCAGGAGAGAGATGCTGGGAATCCACAAAAATGTGCTGCTTGTACACACAAACTCACACTGCTTTATTCCCAAAGTGGCCATGACCAGAAGCCAACGTTCAATAATTGTAATTTCACGCAGCATTTGCACAAGAGAATTTGACAATTCCATCTCACAACTTTTCCCCTGTATTGTTTGGATAATTACATTGTCAAAAATTACTTATCATACATTTAGCACTTAATACCCATTTATTATGAGTTCATGTAACTGCTATTTAAAGAATAATACATGCTCACTCCTTTCTACGCCATTTGATGCCACTTTGATTCTGTAATTGCTGGTTTCCTAGGATATTATGCCACAAAACCTGAAGAAATAATTGGTTGTTTCATTCCAGACAATACGTTCTGGAGTTGCACGGAGTTTTTAACTGGCAGATTTGTAACAGTGCAAGGGAGACATGAAGGGAGTGAATGCCAGCCATGGAATGGGATTGAACCAGGCAGCTCCAGGAGCTGCTGCTCCCATTGTTCGAAGGAAAACTATTCCTTATGCAAATGCTGGGAGTTTTATGCCTTTGGGGGATGCTCTCTGCAAGACTTTGGCAGCACGGGGTGGAACGAGTCCCAAATGAGATGTAAAAATGAGGTGACTAAAAAACCCCAGCTCTTTCAGTGCTCAGCTATAATTATTTCTTGTTTGCAGAGCACACGCTGAAATCTGCAGGAATAACTGCTGGGTTTGTGGGGGATTGTTTTTGTAAGTGCGTGAAAGCAAAATGAAGGAGTATCTTGCAAGTATTTTTAAAAAGCACTATTTTAGCTGAACTTTTGTCGCTTGTTAAATCTGTTATCAAGTGGTGGTAAAATACTAATACATGTTCTTTTTCAGCATCTTCATAAATCTACATTTATTTTACAGCAAATCCTGTTGTTTGACTAGAAAATGTTGCTACTTTTATCTGGTTTTAAATTGTTTATAAACTTGTAGTTGAAGTTACTGTCACTTTCCCTGGTGATATCACACAATTGTTGCACACAGTTTCCACAGGCTGTAAATAACTGGGCTGAAATTTGTCACAACTCCCAGATTGGTAAAGTGGGGAAGTGAGGAGATAAAAGATTAAGATTGTGTCCATCTTTACTTTGGAAGGAAAAGCCCATGGCAGGAACTGTCACCCTTTGAGGAGCTTTACATGCTTGGCTTCTTTAGGAAAGCATCAAAATTAGGGGGTGGAACAGACATCACTCCATGTTTCAACTTATTCATGAATTCTCAGGGTGGCCTGACCAGAGACTGACTCATCATCAGATCCATTCCCTGATGACAGCCAGACAAACCAAAACAAGGCATGGAGGTTATAATTCAAGTTTTAGAACAGACTATTGAGCTTCACAGTCATTTAATTAAACACAGCAGGGCTACCACCGTCATCTTAATTAAAAGAAACTTTCTCACTGTATTCAACAAAAAGTAAATGACACAAGCAAATAAAGCAGAGGCTCTGTAATGTGAGTTGCAGCGTCCTCAGGAGCTGCCAACAAAGTTTGTTGCTTTTATAGCCTACAAATTGTGTATCTCAGGAGGATCTGGGAGAGATCAAACCTAAAAAATGAAATAAAATTCAGCCTTCACCAGCAAAGCCCAGCCCAACATTTTGCTCCCTCTCAGTGCTCTGGTTCCAGAGCAGGAAAGCAACACCTGAGGAATGTGTTTAAGTGCAGGATTGAGGCTCACAGCTGTGCATGATGCTTACAACAATCACCAAGAGCTGTTCAGAATCAATATCAAGCCTTTAGCTCGGGTTTTTGGTGCTAGCAAGGCTGTGAGTGTGGGTACCCACCCCAAAAACGTGCCAGGCAGGTGGTCCAGCTGCAGAATTTGGGTTGGATGCTTCAGACCCATTTCCAAATGTCTGTTCTTGGGTTATTTTAACATCACAACTAAACTTACAATAAAGCAAAGTAAACCTAAAGCTGTGTCTGCACTTTGCGTGTGCCAAGTGCCCCTGCACGCCGTGCCTGTGATCTGAAATGTAAAAGCTCATGCTTGACCCACCACCCCGTGGTGAGGCTCTGCTGTTTGTAACCCAGCCAAACCAAAGGTGAATTCCCCCTCCTGCAGCCTGCATTCAGCAGTTTGCCTTTAGAAACTGCTGATGGCAAAGGTGTCTTTATCAATTGTGTGATGCTTCAGATTGCAGGTGTGAGTCGGATCATCAGCAGCATTTGCCTTTTTTTCTGAAAGTGGCAGATTGCTGATGGTTTTCGAGTTCATTTGTGTTTACCTTCTTTGAAACACACGCACAAAGAAGGTGCTTCTAGAAAACAAATAAGAATTAAAGGTGTTAGAGAGAGATAGGCGGAGTTGGTGCTTACTGAGAAAATCTCAGCTGAGCAGGCGGGATTCTCCAGGTCCAGTCTGATAAAATATATGAAACATTTCCTTTTCAAGGCACCCTGTAGACTAAAAAATAAATTCCTGGCTAATTCTTTAATGCAAGTGCACTAATTATGAATGTGAGGCAGAATGAGAGACTGAGCCTGCTGAACCAGAAGGCAAAGAACAACCTGAGATGTTGCTCTACAGAGGCAGTGTTGATTTTTGTTTATTACAGAAGAATCATCAACCTGTGCCAGTTTCTTGGTTATTGGGATGAGGGGGCTCCTTTCGCAATTTGGTTTCCCAGCTGCTTTTGCTCTTTTTGGAGTGAAATTAGAAGTGAATTTTCTGTCCCTACATTTGGGGTTTTTTGTGTCACTTTTGGGGTCTGGGAGCAGGCAGCCCTGTCCAGTTCCTTGCACAAACGCCCGTGGATCTCCNGCATTTGCCTTTTTTTCTGAAAGTGGCAGATTGCTGATGGTTTTCGAGTTCATTTGTGTTTACCTTCTTTGAAACACACGCACAAAGAAGGTGCTTCTAGAAAACAAATAAGAATTAAAGGTGTTAGAGAGAGATAGGCGGAGTTGGTGCTTACTGAGAAAATCTCAGCTGAGCAGGCGGGATTCTCCAGGTTCAGTCTGATAAAATATATGAAACATTTCCTTTTCAAGGCACCCTGTAGACTAAAAAATAAATTCCTGGCTAATTCTTTAATGCAAGTGCATTAATTATGAATGTGAGGCAGAATGAGAGACTGAGCCTGCTGAACCAGAAGGCAAAGAACAACCTGAGATGTTGCTCTACAGAGGCAGTGTTGATTTTTGTTTATTACAGAAGAATCATCAACCTGTGCCAATTTCTTAGTTATTGGGATGAGGGGGCTCCTTTCACAATTTGGTTTCCCAGCTGCTCTTCTTGGAGTGAAATTAGAAGTTAATTTTCTGTCCCTACATTTGGGGTTTTTTGTGTCACTTTTGGGGTCTGGGAGCAGGCAGCCCTGTCCAGTTCCTTGTACAAACGCCTGTGGATCTCCTGGCGCCGTTCTCAGCTGCTCAGGAGGGGCCAGGCTGTGCTGTGCTAAATCCCTTCTGCAGCTGCCAACTCAGAAAATTTGGGAATCTTCATCCAGCCTTGGGCATGCAGCTCCTCATCTGCAGCTTTTCATCCAAACCAGGCCGTGCTGCCCATTTCCAATTGCAGGTTGTGTACTGGGTTTCTCTTTAACAATAAATAAATAAATAAACAAATAAATTAATCTTGTTCTTTTCAGCCTTCTCTTCCTCAGGCAAAAAGAGCTAATTAATAAACTCCAACCTCTTACCACTGTGGCTGCGTGCTCTTAGTTATGAGAAATGAGGAAATACCCCAGCACTTCCAGGGGAGAGCAGGTGGGCAAAAGGAAAGTTCTGGAAATAAAGGGCAGCCATTGTTTAA
>VYXF01009892.1:219584-250232 GCA_013397295.1 Polioptila caerulea | reverse complement strand
GGGGGGGTACTGGTGTGGACTTTTTTGTACAAAGAGTGGGGCCCAAGAAAACAACGAGGCAATCAGAGGCATAATTTGTTGAAAAGACAAAAAGTTAATTACAGTTTGATGTAACCGTGGTGCTGATAGCAGGTCTGTCAGTTTGCTATATTTGTATCTCTCTTAGAAGTGCCCTTTTCTGTGCGCTGAGCCAACCCTAACACCCAGGTTTAGCTGTCCTGCCTGTCTAATGCAGTCTAAGTTATTGGACAGTGTTGCTCCAAATTAGTGGGTTTGGGCCTGCAAATATTTGTCAGACCAATTGCGGACCTCCAGGCCACACACAAAGCAGAAACTCAGCTGAGGTCATCTTCCAGAGCCTCACAGCAGAAATCTTCTCATGTGCCCTTTGCAGTTCTGTAGAAAAACCCAGCTGGTTGTGGTCTCAGTAGGTAAACACCAAGCTGTCAGTGCAAGGGCTGGAGAAATCATGAGAGTATCCTGGTTTTGGCTGAGATGGAGTAATTTTCTTCTTAGTGGGTGGTACTGTTCTGTGTTTTAGATTTAGCATGAGAATAATGTTGATAACACATGGGTGTTTCAGTTGTTGCAGAGTAGTGGTTATCCTGAACCAGGGAAAACTCCTAAATGTAATAGTTTTCTTAATTTTTAACAAGGTCAAGAATTTTTAACTGTAACATTTGTGGTATGTACCCTGTTTTATGATAGCAGCCCTGCTAAAGGAAAAGAAATATGCAGTGACTAGACTTTTGCCCAGTATTGAGACTCTACATATCAGGGCAAAGGGTTTGTAGTACTGGATTTTCTCATTCTGTAGTCAGCTTTTAAAAAGAGAGGCCAAGATCTTAATGAATGACTAAATTCATATGCACTCCTAGAAATGAGTGTCTTTAGTGGGTGTTCAGCAGTCCCTGAAGTTGAATTTGTGCCATCAGGTCACTTAATCACTTTTGAAGACTAAATGAGGGCATTCAGTGACTTTTGTCAGGACTTAAGAAGCTCAGCTTTAATGGCTGTATCTCAGTTAACTGGTTTTAGGAGGGACATTGTCACCCTCAGGGGATAAGTATCTGTCTCCAGTATCTATAGGAGCAGTTTGTATATGTGTCTTATACAGGACACAGTAAATGAAGTTAGGTGGAATATATGGGACCCTAATGTATTCAGATCTTATGTTCTTAACACTTGGCATACTGGTTAAAAAATTATCAGCAAGTTACATCCAACTGAGATGTTTCCATGATTTTCTTCCCTTGTTTTTCATCACTTTTGCTCTATAGTTTTCATTCTAATTTCATAAGTACCTGAAATACTAGTTTGTTTTTAGTATTTTAATTCATATTTTAATGGGATAGAAGCAAACACATTCTCAGTGCTCACATCTCAGCTGAAAGAGGATTTCTAATCTAAATTGATAGCTTCAATCACATTTTTAATAACTACTCTGTTCTGTGCTGGTTTTGGCAGGACTCCTTCTTTAGAAATGTAACCCTATTAACAATGCTTTCTCCTAATCATAATAGAGTTTTTGTTTGTAGACCATCTGTTTCCACTACGACCCTGCCAGCTTTCTCCTGCCAGCTTTTCTCTGGTCCTGCCATCTTTCCTTGATGTATTTTGTGCTTTTAAATAATGGTCAGAAATCAAGTCAGTCAAAATCTTTCTTTAGTCATTCAACTGGAAGTATTTGGATACATAAAATTACACTGGAAATTATTTGGTTTGAAATTATGCATGTTATCTTGTTGTGCTTTAGTTCAATGAGCTTGTTTTAGTTTAGCTATACACACACCCAACATCTACAGAAGGAATACTCATATCCTCATCTTTATAATCCTAGTCTTGTGAGTTCTGGTTCTTTGAAAACTCCATTGTGGGAACTCAACTAAACCCTATTCAATGCTATTGCTGCAGAAAAACACAGAGGTGACTATAGCTTGGTTCTGTGAATGTACCTAAATCCTGTACATGGTGAGACAGGAGTCAAATAACTTTAGGATTTTGTGCAATATTCTCAGTCCTTGTGGGGATAGTCAAATAACTTTAGGACTTTGTGCAATATTCTCAGTCCATGTGGGGATACCTTCTAGCAGCCTTCCAGTACCTGATGGGGGCTTATGGAGAGCTGGAGAGCACTTTTTACAAGGACATGTAGTCATGGGACGAGGGGCAATGGCTTCAAAGTGAACGGGGGTAGGCTTAGATTGGACATTAGGAAGGAAGTCTTTACTCAGAGGGTAGTGAGGCAGGCTGCCGACAGAAGCTGTGGATGCCCCATGCCTGGAAGTGTTCAAGGCCAGGTTGGATGGGGCTTTGAGCGATCTGGTCTAGTGGAAGGTGTCCCTGCCCAAAGTAGGGGAGGTTGGGCTAGGTAAAGTCCTTTCCAACACAGGCCATTCTATAATTCTATATGAATAACCTTTTTCTTCCTTGTTTTGTTGGATTTTTTTGTTGTTATTTCTTTTTCCACTTCCTCAGCTGTCACATAAAACAGAGAATGCAGATTTCGTTTAGTGATTCTTTTGTGTGTGCTGTATCTGCATGATCAAGGATGGTGTTATAGACAAGGCATATCAAATTCACTCGTATGATTTCAATATGATTTATGTCATATCAGTTATGTATAAGGTTGTATTGAAATTGTTTATTAAAATGTAGCTTTTAGGTTATTTCTTTAAAAATGTAGCTTTTAGGGTTTTTTCTGTATTGTAACCACTGAATAAACCAAGTAAAACACTATCAGACCTCGCTAAAGGCAATACCGGACAAACGGGGCTTCGCCTAAAGTACCTGACAACAACACTGATACCAGAAAACAAGAAAGCTATTGTATCGAGCCGGGAGAACCGAGACACGCCTAGGAGCCACTAATCTGAAAGGAAACTGAATAAAGATTGTATCAAAACACAGATGCAAACGAGGCGATCCAGGGGAACTGATATGATTAAACATAAAATTTACTCATATGCACCGAGTTCCCAGCAAAGGAAAATACAAAGCCTACACACATGCAAAAACCTTCCGGAAAGGGAAGAATGCAAGAGGGAGGAGACCCGGGAAGAAGTTAACCGAACATCCAGACCATACAGAAATTTAAACTAACCCGGGAGTCAGTATTGTCTCAACATCAGACTAAAAAGATGAAGTCAGAATATTCCAAGAAACAAAAGAGTTCCTGGCCCTAGGCTAAATAAACTGTATAAAACCTGAGCATGGCGAGCAGAAAATCGTGGACCTCACCGGACTACTGTGACAGGGGCAGTGTCCTGGTTCACCCAATGCTCGAGCATTGCTCTAAAAAAACTCCCGTGGCATAGACTCTGTCATTTTGTTTCGCTGTTTTCCTTTTTGTCCATTTAATTGGCATAAGATTCTGTCATTTTTTCTTTAATTGTTAAAATAAATTAGGTTATTTTTTTTTCTAATTGACTCTCGAAATTTTATTGATTCGGCCTGACCGGGGCACCATCAATAACAATGGGAACCACCAACCAATGCTATTAGTCTTCAGGAGCAAAATTAAGACGGTTTTGTGAAAAATAATTTACTTTATCAGAGCCGTGAATAGTCAGTGCCTAAAGCACTGGAAGTGGATCAGAACCAATTGCTTCTGGGTAAACCTGAGCTTTCCTCAGAAAACTGAAGAAGCCCAGATACTTACGGTTCTCAGAGGGTAACAGTTTTCTCAGCGATACCTCACGCTTTGGACATAGTCCCTTGGCCAAGCTGTGTGTGTTTGGATTCCTTTGCTCCATGACAGTCATGACAGGGAATATGCTGAAGAGCTAAGGTTGTTAGTGGAAAGGGGGAGTTACAGGTACAAGAACACACATCAGTGATATTTGTATGCTTCAAACATAACAGTGTATGCTGTTATTTACAAGCATACAGACTTTTCCTTCTTACTGCCATTAAATACTTCTGTCATCATATCTGTTGAAGAGCAGGCTGTGTAACACATTCACAATAAAGAGCCAACTTCTAGGGAGCAGGGCAATAAGCAGAACCAGTAAGCCTGGATTCAACTTTTGGTCTTTTATCTCTTCCCTCCACCCAATAATTGTTCCAACTCCTCAGCATGTGTTTTCATGTGCCAAAGGAAACCGTGCGTCCACTCACTTGCGGCCGTGCAGCTCATATGTGCTGTCAGACGTGCTGCACTGAATATCCCTTTTCTGCTGGATCTTTAAGGCACCATCTTTAGTCCTTCTGCAGTTGAGATGCTAGGTTTTGGAAAATTCATAGGGATTTTTGCCTTTTGTTTACCATAAATTGAAATCAGATTAAAGATAGTGGATTAAAAAAAGAAAAACCCCATAAAAATTAAGGGACACATGAATAATGCAAAATTCCTTTCTTTTGAAAATGGCCTTCTTCAACTTCCCAAAAAGAAATCTTGGGATTTTTCTTCTTATTTTTATTTGTTTTGGTTTTTTCCCCTTAAATAGCTGATTTCTAATAAATGCATTTGTTTAAAACAATAATTATCCTTCTAAGCATTTTTAATAACCAACACTTCATGAGGTCCTACCACTGAACTTAAACACGACCAATTTTAACTAAAGATTTTAACCCCTGTGGCTTCCAGGAAAAAAACAACAAACAAACAAAAAAACAAACAAAAAACCCACCCCCAAACCAGCCAACCAAACAAAATACCCCCACCAAAACAAGACAAAAAAACTCAAACAAAATAATAGACCAAGAAAACACAAAACAAAATTTAAAAAAAAATGAAAACCAACCAACCAAACACAAAAAGCAGCCTCCCCAAACCAACCAACTATTGCTAAACAAACCCTCCCCCTCCACAAAACACAAAGAAGACAGGAAGAGATCATTCAAGAATTTTTGCAAGGGAAATCTATGGTTTTGGGGTTTTTTCCAGAGAGGGTATTCTTTTTCTTCCTTCAAAGAGAATTACAGTAGCCTCTGGAATAGGCACTTTTCTACTTTATCTCTGAAGATGAAGAACTGCCACACTTTCTAACCACACCACTGGTGAGATACATTGTCTTGCTTCACACTGGTGACTTTAATCTGACAATTTTGGGAACAAAATTTAAAAAAAAATGAATTTAGAAACGTGTGTTCCACAAAGTGTCTTGAAACTGATCACAGCACTTGATCCCCACCTGTGCAATGAAATGGAACTTGGTGTTCTTGCAACTGTACTCTTAAATAGATGTAGATTAAGAAGTAGTGTTTTTCTATAAGCTGGTTTCTGTGTTAACCATTTGCTCAGTGAGCCCATAACAGCAGGAGCTTCACTGTGCAGATGAAGGCTTAAATGAGAGGGACAAGGAAAAAAGAGCTTGCAGGGTGCTGTAAGCAAATACCCACACTTGAAAATGTTCCACTCTGAACTTCCTAAAATAGAGTCCTTGAGGTTTATTTATTCTATGGTTCTTTCCTCTGTTATAATGACAATAAACCACATGTTAGACAAATGCATCAGTCTGTATTATTCACCTGAGTTCACTGCAGTGAGTGATGCAAGTGGGAGGCAAGGGAGATGGGAATATTCTCCCCCTCAAGTTAGCATTAATTTTATTCTTTGTAGTTACAAACTGTTAAATGCAGTTTCACTTTTCCTTTGCACACTACTTTTATCTCACACTGAGGGCTGCAGAAACCCCCATCATGTCTAAGACAGCCATAAATTAAGAGCTCCCTCCCATGGTTATCATATTTTTTGCACCCATTTTGTCTGCATTCGTTGCAGTCATGAACCTCTATATTCCTCACCCATGGTTCAGCATAGCCTCATGTGCAGCTCTCCACCCCGTGCAGCAAAGCTCACCGGGCGTGGTGAATGCCTTCCCCCTCCTCTCCTCCACAAACCCAGCCCAAACCAGCCATGTCCCCATGGCCAGTAAAGCTACCTGCTTGTCCCAGGCCTAGAGTCAGATTATCTATTTGCTCTCTGTGCACTGGCTTATTTACCGGCAGAGAATACTGGTTTCCTCCATTCCCTTCTTAAAATAAATGAGTATTTTCCTTGTTTTTGCACACAGAATGAAATGAAGACCATCACTCTCGCACTGTCAAAGACATATGTGAGAAAAGATGACCTAATCTCTGCTTGATGGGATAGTTTGTACTTCAGGGCTGAGCAGAAATTGATGCAACCCCAAATGAAATGAGATCAGAGTCACCTGATTGACGCTAGTTGCAAGATTCAGGGACTGCCCTGCCTATTTATCTCAGTCCTTACTCTGCTCCATCTCTTCTCTGTCAGTCCAGCTGTGAGTTATTTTTCTTCCTCTTGCCATGTGCAACTAGCAGACTCTTTGTGTAAGCTAAGACTCTTCTCTTGCATAGCCTTTCTCTCCAGAGATTCTCAAAAATTGTAAGAGCATTGAGCAGTTTGATCCCAAAAGAGAAAAGGTCTGGGTCTAGCAAAAGAGGGATTTGCTGCAGCACTGCACTGTTCCTCAAATTGTCTGTGAAGAGGGCCCTGTAGTTCTCAGGCACCCCTTGTCTTTGCTGGATTCCTGTGTCCTGTCAGTGGATAGAGCTCTGTTGTTCCATTAGGTGTAGAAGAAACTGCAAGGCCTAGGTCTCAAAGGCACTAGAAAATAGCTACTGTGAAATAAGTAGGAGCTGGACTCTGCCTTGGGTTAGCAGTAGCATTTCTCAGTGACAATTTGCTACACTTATTAGTGTTCAGGTAAGATTTGTATGTATATTGTATTGTTTGGCAGTGAAACCCATGGGAGATGTGCAAGCTTGAAGAATTGCCGGAGTGCCCTTATAGAGAACTGGAACTGGGAAGTTTGCAAACTCTTTCATTCTGTCTCCAAATTTATGCCTCAATCCTTCCATCACAGGCTTGGTTGACCTCACAATCGGGATTTATTCTTCATCTTTGAAGAATAAAGAGCACTCTCATGCTCTTACTTGTTCTCTTCTTTCTACTATGTCCTGTGACTAAATATAATCCATTCCTGTGTTTTTTCTTTGTGAGGGAGCACAAATCTCATTGCAGATCAACTTAACACCTCCTCAGCTGGATCAGACTCCAAAGCTCTGCTTAAATCCTCTAGGCTGTGTCCATTTGCTTCAGGTGGGTCATGGAGGATGCTCCCCTTTCTCCAGACCTTGGCTTGTCATGTAGGTGGCTTGTGCAGAGTAAGGAGCCTTGTCACAGTGCTACTGTGCCATCCTCTTACAAGCACTCACCAACTTGTTGGGAGGGAATGTAGAGCTTCCAGAGAATGTTGTAAGGGGAGGTGGACAGAGGTAGCTGCAGTCTAGTCCCTGTAAGTCATCGCCTGTGATAGCTCATCTACTTCCTTATTGCCTAATATCTGTTTTGTGATTTAATCCTTACCTGGGGGGAAAAAGAATTTGAAAAGTGTGCCACGAACCCAGGGCCTTAGACCTAGAGCTGGCTAGCCTGAGAAGCCAGGGGAAAAGAGAGATTGAAAAGAGAAGAAACTGGCAGAAAAGCATTAAGCCTCTTCTCCCTGAACAGAGCTGTGGAAGGGAGGAGAGGAGGAAATTTCAAGGATTTAGAGGCTTGGTTGCCTTGGGGACATGGAGTCTAATAAAATAAATGTCAAGGGCAAACTGAGCTGGCTAATTTTATTGAGAGGAAAGAAACTGAATGATGTTTGCCATACTGTGAACAGCCTCATTCTTCTTAGTCAGGGGCTGGAGACACTGATCTTAGACTTGCCCTGGCCTCACTCCAGGTTAGAAGGTGGTGCCTTTTCCCAGCAGCTATTCTCTGCAGCAGCCTTTGTCAAGCAGGTCAGGCTCTGTGATCCACTGGTCCTTTCTGGCCTAAAAAACTGTTGAAAGTCACTTCCCAAGAGCAGAGCTTGCCTTGCAGCAATTCAGTTTCAGATGACTTTGGGCATGACCTTGTTTAGGCCTGTTCCCAGCAGGGGGAAAGAGGATCAAGTTCAAACAGGTAAGAATCAGGTTTAGTGCCTTCACGGTCCTGGTGTGCCTTGGAGGCTCCCTGCACTCTGATTACTGCGGATGGGTAGTTCGAGCTGGTGTCCAGCAGAGCAGGAAAGCTGGTGAGGCAGAACAGAGGTGATTAAAAATCAACAGGGGGTACCAGCCAGAGATAATGTGCTGTGCTCTCAGAAAGGGAGAGAAATGTCTCTTGGGGCTTTTTTATTGGTGCAGAAATGTCTGTGTGTGAAGCCCCCTCATTTAGAAGCTGATTGTTGAGGAACATCTACTTTTAAGTTTTATTTTCTAGGCTGTGTGTTAGGTCTGTTCACAAACAAATCACTGCACTTTAATGATTCTAATTTCCAGGCCAAGACATGGACAAGTATTTGATTTATGCAGAAAAATAAAAACAATAGAGTATTTTCCTTGGTCAGCTACATCATGATCTTAATTCTGAACTGTATGACCTATACTGTGTTCTAAAAACTTTCAAGCCCCTTTCAGCATAGACTTGACCTGCTCCAGGGGAATTTTCTCTTATTCTCCTACATATGATTGTAAGGTATTGAACCTGCTTTGTGCAGTGTGAAAAAGTGAACACATGAATAGCACAAAAGTGCACAAAGGGTCATATGTATTTTTTCATATCCTCTCCATGGTGTGTGGTATTGTTCCAATTTTACCTGAACAATAAATGAATTGGAACACAAAAAAACAACCAAACATCTACCCCCCAAAGCACAAACAAACAGAAAACAAACAAAACCAAACAAAACCCCAGCTGAAATAAAGCAGGGCAGCCAAATGTAATTATCCTTAATTTCCACCCTCTTTGCTGTCCTTGTTAAATAGTGACCCTTCCCCATACCATCCGGATCAAGAGGACTTCTCAGCTCGTAATCTTTGCGGGTTCAGAAATAAGATGTATTTGCATATAAAAGTGTTTAAGCACATCCACAACCTGATTTGGGTTAAGCTGAGGGAGCTTTCCAGAAGTCTGCTATACTCTCTGTTACGAAAGAGTAGAAAATATTCTCTACTGGATTTATGAAATGGTGAGGAAGTGAACCTCCTGACTTTGTAAGGATCACTGAGAACATTTCTAAAGGCTACCTGTCTTTGTTCCTTGTTTCATACCTAGGGATTCAGCTTTTGGGCAGATGTGCCACCTCTCTGCCCTTCTAATTGGGGTTGCCCAGCAAGTTCCTTCCACCGCAGGTTTTGGTTTCCCTTCCTGTCTGTTGGTGGTGTTATGGATGGTGCCTTAGTCAGGCCAAATCAAAACAAATTTCATAAGTCAAAATTAGNGGTGGCTTCAATTAGGAGATGCCGTGCCAAGTCATCATAGTGGTTCCTTTTGCAAAAAAAAAAGAGCCTCACTTTTTCAGAAAACTATACAAAAATATTCTAAAGTCTGGATTTGTCTTGTGTGCTACATATTTCCTCCTGTAAACTTTTGCACGTGGCTTACATGCAGAATGTTACTATGCCTACCCAGTGAGAATATTGTTGATTCCCTCCTCTTTATCTAAAATATGTGCTATAAAGAGATTTGGATTTATGATAACTAGCTTTTCCAATCTGAAACTCCTAGAAACTGAAGCTCTCTGAAACATGAGGTTAGATTGAAACACCATTGCACTTTTTTATCAAAAGAAGGGTTTGCTTTCCTGTGCTGAGAATTTTGGGTATTTAGGGATATAGTCATGTCATATTGTCAATATTTTCTTCAAGATCTTAAGAAAAACCTTTATTTACTCTAGAAGTTGAAAGGCAAATCAAAAGCTGTTCTTATCTTCCATGAAGCAGGTGTGCCACTTACTGAGTAGGGAAGAGGAGCTAGGGAATGTAACTGTCCTCATTGCACTGGGAATCCTGGCAACATTGAATGTCAGATGACAAGTCCCTTGGGCACTGCTCTAAAATAATGCTGATATTATTGTTTCCCTGTTTCTTCCGTTGGGCATATGGTTCCAAATAATGAAACAAATGAGATGAGTGCTAGCCCGGCATGTGAAACCAAACCTTTAGCTTCTCCTGCTGCTTGTGCCTCTGACTCACTTCGAAATGAGATGCTGAGCATAGGTCTCCTTCATAAAAACAACTGGGTGGCTTGGAATATATAAAAGTCCTCTGGAGCAAAAATGCTCTCACATGGCAAAAGCTAGACAGGCTTCACAGTTTTTCCTTTCATCTTGGAGAGTTGTGTTGGAGCCCAGCCTTCTTTGTGGGGCTGTTGCCAAGTAAGAGTGTGCTCAAACACACCTCTGGCCTGGCAGGGTGCCTTGGTGCTGCCTGTTTTGCCTGCACCTGTACTGTTGTGGAGCAGCACTTCCAGGAGGCACAGACAGCTGGGTGTTTTCTTCTGTTTTCTTTGAAAGACTGGACTCCAGAGAGGCTTTGATCAAGGTCAGCTTTGCTTCCTGCCCCTGCCTGTGTATCTGTTTCCCACACAGTCACAGGCAGGGAGAGTTGTGCCTCTGCAGGCTGTCAGGTTGTAAGCTGACCCAGTGGGTAACGTCAAGGTCCCAAATGCTGTTGAAACTGCGTTCCAACCCCACTTGAAACTGGCTGTCCCTGTTTTTCCTCATAATAAACAGTGTGGTAGTTGATGAGTGCAGTCTTGGGGCCATTCTTACTGGAGGGTGCAGACCTTCCCAGTGAATTTTGGGATCCTATTCTGAGACTGTGAAAGGCTGTCAGCTTATATAAGGTCTTATGCAAGGAATTATTCTAGGGAGAATTCAAAGCTGATTTTTCCTCCCACCTGTGGCTATCCATTACATTTTGCCTACGTGTTCTTTCCATGCCTTTTTTATTCTTTAGTGAACTTAATACCTAAGCTACTGAGCACATTAGTAATGCCTGATTGCAGCCCCTAGAGCCTGTGCTGCAATGCCATAGCTCCATTATGGAAGTGGGAATGTCCTTGGCCTCTTACTCAGCTGCTCTATGAGCAGGAAAAACAGCACCTCATTAATTTGAGGTTGGACTCATTGGAGCAAGTCCAGAGGAGGCTGCCAAGATTAGAGGGATGGAGCCCCTCTCCTTTGAGGGAAGGCTGAGAGAATTTGGATTGTTCAGCCTGGAAAAGAGGAGACTTCAGGGTAATCTAATGGCAGCCTTCTGGTACCTGAAGGGAGCTTGCGAGAAAGATGGAGAAGACTATTTACAAGAGCCCATAGTGAGAGAATAAGGGGGAATGGCTTCAAACTAGAAGAGAGTAGCTTTAGATTAGATCTTAGGAGGAAGTTGTTTCCTGTGAAGTTCTTTTATGGTATTTAGCCTATCTCCTGGCTGTTTAGAGATCTGCTTTGTCTATAAATGTGTGTAGAATTGTCTCAGTGCAAGTTATTGATGGACTTAATGTGGTGCCTGTGTGGTCTCTACCCTGAGCTGTTGCAGGCTTGGCTGGCGGGGTGTGGTCTGGGGGCCAGCTGCACCGCCGGTGGGGACACTGGGTGCTCTGGGGACATGGGTGGGGAGCCTGGGGGCAGGGATGCCTCCACTGCACGAGGAGAGCCCCGTGGAACACACCATCAGGGCCTTGGGTGCACAGGGCAGCACCTTAGGGCTCCTCCAGGGAGGAGCAGCCGTGTGCTGATACAAACTGTAGGAACTGCTGAGTGCTCTGCGAGCTTTCACCTCCCTCGGGTGCTGTACATTAGAATGAGTTGTGCAAGTGCAGTACTGGAAATTTCTGTCTTTCTTGGTGCGTTTTTATCTCTGTGAAGAAACCAAATGGTGCTGTACTGTAACATTTGAGCATAGAATTATGGATACCAGTTTTTGTGTACGTAGTCTAATTTACATTTACTCTCCTGCATATCTCAGATCTCTGCGGCACAGATTTAGTTGGATAATGAGTTTCTTTCATTGGTTCATCTATTTAGAAGGACCTTCCTTGTGGGGTGATTTGTGGCAGGACACTGCAACCAGCTTCATCCTGCACTTTACTCTGAAAACTGCTGATATTTCTATAATTGTGTCCAAATATTGCACTGTTGCTGGGGGTAGGCAGCTGCCTCTGGATTCAGCATATCGTACTGGTCAGAAATTATTTACACGATAAATTTTTCAAGTTGGCATTAAAACATTGATACAGATGTATTTTGAAAGGGAGAGACTCAAGTTCCTATAATACTATTTCTGCTGCTTGTTAGAAATCTCCTATGTGGGTGTTTGTCAGAGGTCTACATAAGATGTATCAAAGGAAAGGTAGAGAACACAAGTGGGAAAAATTTCATGCACACAAGCCTTTCTGCTCAAAAACTAAACTTAAAAATTGTGTTTGTCTGAGGTAGAAATGGAAGATTGCCTGTGTCTTGTTAAATGTATACAACTGAGGCTGAGAAAATCAAACTCAACATTTCAGTTTTGGATTCTCACAGGAAAAATTATCTATCAATAATGTATTGCTGACCCACAGTTATTTGAGAAATAATATTAATTATAATAATTATACTTAATACAATAAATTATTTCAGAAGCTTTTTCAGAATTGGTTTTTAAATTAGAATGAAGGAAACTTCATCAGATTAAATAATTTTCTAGAAGTCAGAGTCTCACTTAACAGGATCTAGTAAGGATTGATTTTAAGTCATGTCAATTTTAAATCAATAAGTTTAAAATTGAGATTTAATTCAGTGACATTAATGACATTTTTCAGTACACACATTTTCCAAAATCAAGAATTGTGACTCTAACTCTAAAATATTTTAATTTGATTGTTGTCATCAAATGAAAATCTTTACACAGTATGGTAGGGGGTCTTTTTATCTCATAAAGATATTCTGTGTATCCTTAAACAATTATAACATATTTCTTTCCATTCTAATATTCCCACTGTAGCAGATTAAGGAAAAGGGGAATGAAATGTTTCATTTCTGGTCCAATTACTTTTCTATTTACTCTTTGTATCAAGTTAATCTGGGAAGAAGACTGAAACACAGATTTATACATTGAACACCAGGATTCTAAATAATTTCTAATAAGACTTAATAGATTTTCCACATGGAACAAGTTTCGAAATATTCAGTAGAAGTTGCATTTTAAAGAATTCTGGATAACAGCAGTGAATGTGCCAATATAGAAAATCTGTAGGTGCTGGCATTTGGATGAATAGAAAGTTTCTTAATTCAGGAAATGGTTTGTTGTACTTCAAAAATAAAGAAGAATATGATAATTTAGTTGAAGGTATTTCACCCCATACTTTCAATTAAAAAAAAGTAACTTCTGTAACAACTTTCAAAAGCTCAATGAGTCAATAAATGATAGTTTAAAATTGTTTAATTTATAGTATTATAATTAATTATTAACATTTGTCGTTTTAAGTTCATTTGAAATACAAATACATTCATTTCTATAAGTATAATAATATAATCAGAGAAAAACTTGAAACGTATATTCTAATACTTTGAATAAATTATTTTTCCCTATCTTGTTTCCTTATTAAAAACTGAGTTTCATAAAAGATAAAGCTACCTTATTAAATGTAAAATTGCTGAAATGAAGGAAAATAATAAGCAGACAGCAGTGATTACAGAAAATTGATTTGGGTGATTTGAAGTAGGAGCTCAGGTTTCTAATGTCAATAGAAATGTAGTTTTTCCTCATATTTAAACTAATTTAAGAGGTTTATTTCTTGTCTGTCTGTACTTTAAGCTACCAGCCTGTGTTTAAAGTCAGTGCTGGAGATGGATGTTAAACTGGGGCTGGTTAAAAGACTGTCCTGGATGAGGGCTTCAGGTGGCAGTAGGTCCTTTCCCCCCCCTCATGGCCTTGAGCTTATTTAGGCCATGAAACTGTACCAATGGGATGCAGATTCCTGGTGGCAAATCCACACCTGCTTACTTCATTGCAAGGAGCAGTTCTGTGAAGTTCAAAGTTATGCTTCCTTTATGTTGAGCCACTTAGATGCGTAAATATCTTATAAACTAGAGAGCAGTAACACAAACCTCTGATTTTTTAAAAAATGTATTTCATAAGCTAGTCTATATTCTGCCCCATTTCTGGCATTGGGAGGTTGAATTGGCAGGCAGATGTCATGGAATATTGCTTTGTTTGCTTCATTTTATTGTTTCCTTTGCTGTTTCTAATGTCAGTCTTTGAGGCTTTGATCAAAGAAAGCTTTGAATCCTTTCTTCTTCAGCCCTTAAGAAACTCTAACTTTAGATCAACCAATTTCACAAACACAGAGCCCAACACCTGACTTTTCTTAAAGAAAGTCAGCCCTTCTCAGTGTAAAATGCACCTCTTCAATGAGGAATCTAAACTAGACAATTAGAAGTTTGGGTTCATCCAGAAGAATTCTGCCATGTAATTTGTAAAATGATATCATTAAAAATGTGTGGTTTAAAAAGCCATTTAATGTACATTTAACAGCTACGAAACTTGACTATTTTTTGCATGTTCTTATTAATGTAGTCTAAGTGGAAATATGAAATTACATTGTGAAAAGATAGGAGATGAACACAAGGGTAAAATGGGAAATAAACACATTAAGCCCATCTCAGACTGTCTGAAGTGCAGAAAGTAAGCAGATTCACTAATGGACCCATTTTACTGACTTAACTCTTGTAATTTATCCTGAATCAGGCTCTGCTGTTTCATCAGTTGCCTTCATTTTATCCCTTGCAATCATCTAACATCTCTGACAGTGGTGTGATCCAAAACATGTCTGTCTGTCTGTCTTTGCAGTTTGTTGCAGGATGATAGCATTTTTGCTTTCTTCTTTCCTTCTCCAAATCATCAATTTTGACTCTCCTGCTGTTATTGTTTAAGATTGAAGTCATATGACAAGCTGGACAAAACCACAGAAAATTTCTACAAAATGAAGGAAATATACATGTGGAGTATTTGATTGCACATCTTTTGTCTTTTTTACTCAAATTGTGAACTCTTATTTTAGTAGAATTATTATTGAATAACATACTGTGGTCATTGACATGCTATCTTGGGCTCAGCAAGATAATTACGTCCAGATTAATAAATTATCTTACAAGTTAAGGATTGAATACTGGCACAAATATTCAAGCTAGGTCACGTGTTATATTTCTTCTTTTTCATCTTGTTACCAACGCTGTCAAGAATTCGTATCTGAGGATTGTTCACACTTTTTTTATCTAGCAATTCTTCACCTCATGGACAAGGAGTTAAGGCATTTTTGTAAGTCCTTCAAATCAAACATTTGTTGGCTGCTATGGAGGAAGGTAGGGTCACTATGGAAGGTAGGGTCAGCTGACAGCTCCTGATTCCAAAGGAGATGGCATTGGCTGTGTAAGCTTTAAGATGGGATGCATGTTTTCTTTTATACAACTTGCATCTTAGGTGATCCTTTAATAGCACTGCACATCTCATCTCCTTCGGTGGTTTTATCAATTATTCAGAGATATTGGCCCCACATAAGTGTAGCAATCACTTCAGTTGAAAGCTATAGGACAGATACTTTTGGCCTAAGGAAGAATTTGTCATCAAAAGAAGATCCAGAAACTCCAGTCCTACACCAAGACCCATTGTGACAGATAATAAACAGATATGTAATGAAAGAATAGGCTGTGAAGGACAAACCCACGACCTAAGTATAGCTGAAAGGTCTATGCCAAACAGGCACCCTAAGCCACGTTTGACAACAAAGCTGTCATTATGGTAAACAATTTTAGGTTATGTTGTAGGTCTATCTAACCACATAAACATTTATTTGCATATGTTGCAGATGTTACATCAGACTTTTTTTCATATCAGATTTTTAGATAGAGACGTTAAGTCACATCTGTGTGACTGTTCAGATATACAATATTAATAGCACATGGTAATAGCACCATTTAGGTTATTTGCAAGCTGGAAGGCCTCCTAGTCCATTTGTCCTTTACTCTGCCTGTCACATACATAGGCAGAGGGGAAAATGTTTTCTTTTCTATTACAGAAGTTTCAGTGGTCAATGCTGACCTCTGCAAGAGCTGATTGACTTCCCCTGTGTTTCCTTCTGTGTGCCTTTACTGCTCACACATACAGGAAAGGGAATAAGGAGATAGGAAAGTAAATATCTCCAAATCTATCGATACAGAATTGGAGAAGAACTAACAGACATTCTGCTTGGAGAAGGCAGAGCTCAGCTATACAATCCGCTTTGCACAACAAAAGAACTGCAGATTTTCAGTTCTGTTCAGAAATCTGCTCTCCCAGCTGACATTGATTTAAAGATTAAATTAATATATTCATCTACATGACAGCTAAAAGAGAGTACATACTCATGTTGATAGGGATAGCAAGTGTTAAGCTAAAAAAGGGGAAATGTCTTAATTAAGAATAAGATCAAAGATAATAATACCAAGAGTATGACTAATAATCAAATATCTAAAAAATGCATAGTAGTATGGAGAGCAAGGTAAATATTATTCCTTTTTTTACAGCCAAAATACCTACAGATATGACCCACAGAAATACTACCTATGGAAGTTGTAACAAAAAACATCCCCATAATATCAGTGTTGGTTTGGTCACTGTGCTGACTTTTTTGTGCCACAGTCGCAAATCCCAACTATAACACCATGCAAGTTATCACACAGAAAATCACCAGCCCAAACCAGGAAAAGATAAAATATCCTTTGTCTTAGTATAGAATCCCTTGTCTCTTAGTATAGAATACTGTACAAGTAATACTGTAGCATCAGATGAGCCTAGAACTGTTATGTGAAATGAAAAAATCTTGATATGAGTCTTTGAGCAAGAGAACTCCTGGGCACCTAGCTCAACTTGCTTAATTTTATCTCGTTTTTTTCTTTCTCTCCATAGACATGTGTTTTTTTTATTGGACTATTTTGTTTTGTTAATGTTGCTTTGTGGTATAATATTTCATGTTTCATTAGGCTTATTTCCAGATGGGCTATCACTGGCCATGTTGTACAGCTGTGAATAATTAATATTATTGATTATAATAATTAGTATCTGAAATCTCCATTGGCACATGTGAGAAGTGTAAGGAAAGGATCTTGGGAAGCAGGTATACAAGCAGGGTATCACCTCTAATGTTTTAGTCATTGAATTTGTGCTCGTGACCCATTAGAGTCAGAGAGGGCTGAAGTTTTGAAGGAATTGGTAACATCTTTCTTTATACCAGTTAAAATATTCAGAATATGGAAAGAGTATTAGAGTCGTGAGAGGCTTAACTTAAGGAGTTACTTTATCTTCAGTCTCTCAGAGACAGAAGCAAAAACCAGCAAAATATTCGAATTATAGATGTTCCTTCATGGAGTTCCTTCCTTTCCCCATGCTTTCTAATTTTGTTTCAATGAGTTTATATTTGGAAATTCAATGAGTTTATATTTGGAAATTGTTTCTCCTTCTCTTTCTTTTGATAGTTATTTCATGAATATGCAGCCATAAAGGGTTTTTGTAAGGCCTTCTGCAGGTCCAAGGCTGGCTGTGCGTGAGACCAAGGGAGCATGGTTTGCTCATAAAGAGGTTATAGAAAGTGTAAACAGATGGATGGCAAATGTATCCTGAATTTTAAAAGCCTGCTGATTGTTCCTTTCTGAAGACTTAACTGCTCCTACACCTCAGTGTGTCAGTGATGCAAACATTGACTCCCAGCACCAGAATTTGAAGAGATGGGGTATGAGAAGTCTGGTAGATGTGTGGAGCTTGTGAGTGAGACTAAGCAGTATTTGACTTAAAATTATTTATTGGATGCATCGAGGAAAAAGACAGACAATTTTGGTTTCCTTATTTTAAACTTAGTGACTGTATCTGTGCTAATAAACTGTCCCAGAGGTTGTTTCTATATGCTGAGTGTGATTTTGTTTATAGTACTGTCACATGAAAAGGGGAAATTTACTCCACTTAGCATTTGATTAGTCTGTTAGCTCTCCAGAAAAACTGGGACCCTTGGGCCCAACCAGTCTGTCAGTGTCCTGTTCTGGGGGCCCTTCACGAAGCAGTTCTCTATGTTGAAGGGCAGTTTGGCTGGCTTGTTTAGGGTCAGCCTCCTCCTGGGGCTCCACACCCTTACCCACTGCCAGCGACTGCCAGCGTGCTTGAAAGGCTCTCGTTAACAGGTGATGGAACAACACTCCTTAATAATATAACTGCAACACAGAGAGGTTCAGGGACTGCTGCTGGTGGGATCTCACTTCAAGAACATATTCAAAGCAATAGAATAACAAGTAATATAATTCAAAGCAACATACTAACAAGATCTAGTCCTGAAGAAAAGTTAGTTCAAGATAATCCTTCAGTGTGTGTACAGTTCTTACCCAATAGGTATCCCTTCTGATCCCAGAAGTTATGACGGAGTCTTCATCAACTTCTTCCCATTCTTGACTCACTTTTATACCGTTTCTTTACATTTATGTTGAGCCTGAGTGACTTTAGTCAAGCATCTGAGTTACTGACGGGTGATCATACCTTGGGGCAGATATCTCAACATGCAACCCAAGAAAAGTATTGCATGGGGACATGGGTCATTCCAAGGAGAATGATTTAACTACAGCTGCTGATTCAACAGCAGGACCTCTTCCTCTGTTTCCCGTAGTTTTCAGCTGTCATGCAGCTTACTGGATGGAAAATACCACTGAGTTCCCTCCTCTGCAATGGTTTTGACAGAGTCCGGCCATGATGTCTCCACTCTTCTCCACCCTGTATTTAGTTCCCCTTAGACTGTGTTGTGCATGGGAAGTTGGATGTACTGGCCGTGTTCCATCCAGGGAACAGCCACTTTATTTTCCCCTGTAATTTCTGTACTGTTATTTTTCAGCCCCAGTCATCTTCCCACAAGTGCTCAGCTACTGTCACTGATCTGTTTTGGCCCCAGCCAAATAATATGCTCCCAAACTATTCACAGGCACATCTTGAAAGTTAAAAAGGACCAAAATGTTTTGGGCTATAAGAGAGCTGGGCTATAAAGTATGTGAAAAAAGTCCAGTCTCTACTAGAGGATAAGTGTAGGGGGTACATTTACCTTCCCAGTATAGACATAGGTATCCAGAGAATAATGTACTTTTGTCAGCAGTCTGCAGTAAAATGGCTCTGCAGCTGTCACTTGTCATGGTTTAGCCAGGACTGAATCTAATGTGGACTCATAAAAGGGTATTTCTCCTCAAATGTTTGATTCTGACAAGAAAATTTGCTGGATTTAAAAGAGATCATCTCCTCTGCTGTGTAGTTTGTTTATCATCATCATCTATATGAAGATGAAATAACTAAATTAGCGGTGTTTTGATTTCTTTTCCTATTAAATAATAATTCTCCACATGGAAGATGACCTGACTTATTGCCCTGTTTCATATTGTTGAACACCAAAGGTAAATGAGAATAGTAGTGGAAAAATAAGTGTAAAATTTTGACAAAACCTACCCCTTACACTTCTGAAATGCCATCTTACCATCTGAAAAAAAACCCCTTAATTTATATCTGCTATTATGTGCTAAATTTATATTAATTTAATTTATAGCTGCTTCCATTGTGGGCCACCTCCTTGCACTACATCTCCCCTGATGCACCCACAACCTCGGTCTGCTGCCTCTGGTGCTCACCTGCCTTTGCTGATTCATGGGTGAAGACACCTGCTAGCAAACATGTTTTCAAGCAGCCAGGAATTGTCCTGCATAGCACTTTGGTNCTCGGTCTGCTGCCTCTGTGCTCACCTTCCTTTGCTGATTCATGGGTGAAGACACCTGCTAGCAAACATGTTTTCAAGCAGCCAGGCATTGTCCTGCATGGCACTTTGGTCGAAATCCTGTCTTTCAAATCTTCCCAGGGCTTTGTGACTTTGAAATAGAAGCCTGGATAATGGTTTTAACTTGCCCCTGTGCTCTGAAATTGCTCTGCAGCCCAGGGGAGATTCTGCCACCCGTTGCTGATAGATAGGGAAATAGAGGCATGGTGTCTAATCTGCAGTCAATAGCACATCTTAGGAACAGAGTCCAGGCCGTGTGACCCTCTGCCAACTGTGCTACAATAGGTGACTTAAACGTGAAAGGTTGCAGCTGTGAGACGACTGGCCCTCCTATTTTAGCAGTGATTAACATTCCTGGAAAGCCTGCCCAGGCTTATGGCAGGTAGTCATGACTTACTGCCTCCGAGGATCTTTGTGCAAGGATTTACATGCCAGCTGTACCAAGCTCAGATGCCTGAAATCTTGACATTTGATTTTTATTATTTTAAAGTCTCTCCTTGATTTAAATAAGGAATATTCCTTAAAGTTTTTACAGTAATAATATAGAGGTATGTAATTACTTGTGGAGGAAGTGAGTGGAAAACCCCACTGAGGAATTGAACAGATTTATTAAAAAAGAAAAAATAAAACTCAGAACTGAACTTTCTAATTCAATTCCTTCCTGCACTGGCACAACAGAGCAGTGGCTGTTACTGCATCACCCAAGTTTCCCTGCCTGCAGTGGCTTAGCTTTCCTGCCTCCAGTAATGAGGTACCTCCCCTTCTAACGCAGCAAAGCTAAATTTAGCCCCTGCAGAGTGCACTATTCCTATATTTAGTGCTGTGAAAGTCAGAATTCAGCAAGGAACTGGCTAAATTATGAGGTGTTCTGCAGTCCAGGAGACAGAAATAGAAACACAGCAAAGTGCCTCTTTGGATTTTCCCTCTGTGGCCAGGCAGCAGTGACAATGGAGGTCTCTGTGCAGGGACAACATTAAAAAAAAAATCTATATATCCCAGATGTTATAATGGAATTCCTGAACATGAGCAGACAAAGAGCTGCAGAGCCCCGTGTCACTGGGATGGCACTGAGCAAGGCTGCTGCCTTTGTGACGGAGGGAGGCTGCTGGCAGCGACCTGGGGACACGGCAGCGGTGGCTCTGGTCGGCTCTGCAGCATCCCCAGGTGCCAGCAGCACTGCAGGGCTGCTTCCAGCCGTGTTTTACTCCTCTGCCCTACAGCTGGGTAGATGCTCGCATATGGTTTGCATAGAAATATGCCGGTGCTCATGCAGACCATCAGGGCCCGATTCTCGTGTACCCAAACTTGCCGTGCATCAGCCTGGTGCGATTTGTAAGACAACATAATACTGTTTGTGAAGCCAGGTAAATGTTTGTTAAACAGAAAATGTAGGGGTACTCTCCTTTGGGTCTTCCATGAAGCAGGCAATGCACACCACAGATGCACCTTGGGGGTGGGAATTGTGGCTTTCACCCGTGTGGCACTGGGCGGATGGAGGAGTGTGGCAGCACCCATGGTTGGCCCGGCTCTGCCCGGCACGGAGGGCACCGCTAGAGGGCTCGCAGGACGGGGATTGCCACGTCTGGAAGGAAACTCATTAAAACGCTAAGATGTGCTGGCACCCAGCCCTTTTTCTGCTCCTGGCAGAGGTTAACAGAGTTAATACAAGCGGATACTCAATGATCACTTCTGATCGCCTCCTGGGGACTGCCAGCCATGTGATTTAATTCCTGGATGAATCAGAAAGCATCTTTTGAATAGACATCAGATTGATTTGGTTGAAAAAAACATTTTTGGTTTTTTCGTTCAAGTCTGCAGAGTCTGTACCTCAAATAAGAATGGATTAAATTTTGGTAAAAAAGACTTAGAGTATCCCAAAACACTTGGGGGAAGTCTGTTTTCAGAAGAAACATAAACAGTCAAGAAAGAGAAGTATATAGAGCTAGAAGATTCCTGAAATGATCCTCTGCTTTCATAGCCATCAGGCCATACAGTGATAAAACTTTCCTCAACTAATGTTGTTATTTTCTAAAAATAGCCATGGTTTTTTTCCCCCACTGTTCTCATCCTGGGAGATTCTTCCAGAACAGTACAGGTAGAATTGTTTACTAATTTCCAGCCTAATTTTATTGTGGTTCACTTATTTCCATTTATTCTTGTGCCATTTTTTCTTCATTGGCTCATCTTCCTCCCCGGTACATCCTCCCTATAAATACACCTGGGATAACCATATTTTGTGCCAGCCTTTGTTTGGCTGGGCTAAAAAGGCAGAGCTCTTCAAATTGCACATTCTAAAATAGGCCATCAATCTTCAGGAGCGTTGCCACAAGGCATAAGGACTTTTTTTAATCTTCTTTTACCCTTTTGTCCGTTAGAGAACATTGCACAAGTGGGGGTACCGTGACATGGGGAATATTTGCTGTTATGGCTTATTATGAAGTGTGGCAACAGAGTAGTTTTCTGAGACAGATTATTGCACTGAGAGACCCACTTTATGATGCAAATTGGCAGGTACTGGTCTGGATGAGCCATTTGCCTTTGATTTCTAATTTTTTTAATGTAGAACAGCTTAGTTGCTATAGAGAAAATCATACTGGTATAAGCCAAGGAACATGACCTCAGAAAAATTGAAAACAAAGCATCAACAGCAGGGAAAATAGAACAGAGCCTTTGAAACATCTCAAATTTTCCTGAATTTTCTGTGAGATTCAGGAGTATATTAAAAACATTGAGGAGAGCATTCGCATATTCGTATCTTCTCCCTTATGGGCTGGTTCTTGGAAACAGGAAAATGTTTCTAGCCTTGCCACAGTGTCCCAGATTGCTGTGAGACCTCTGTTCCTTTGTCTTGTCTCCCGGCTGAGTTTCCATGCACTTAATGAGTTGCCAATGATGGCTTATCACAGAATCACTAGGTTGGAAGAGACCTCTAAGATCGAGTCCGACCCATGCCCTAGCACCTCAACTGGACCATGGCACCGAGTGCCACATCCAGTCGTTTTTTAAACACATCCAGGGATGGTGACTCCACCACCTCCCTGAGCACACAATTCCAGTACTTAGCAGACAATTCCAGTACTTTTGACTGCTCCTTTCAGCTGTGTGCCAGCAGCACTGACCTGGCAGGCAGTGAAAACTGACCCTGTATAGGAATGAGAAGAGGGAAGCATCTCTGAAGGGCAAGGTTGGGTCCATGCAGTGCTCAGTCTGCGCAGCAAACCTCATGGCCAGGATTAGTCAGTCAATAACCATTGCTGATTGTGGAATCACAAACCCTGAGGCGGGAATGACAAGCACAGAGACTATCCCAAACCTCTCAAGTTCCTATTAACTTGTCTGTTGCCCATAAAGCATGCTATCTCCTGAGCATTCGTTCATTTACACAAACATTTAGTGTATCTGCAAAAGTATATCTATCTTGACATTCTTTGGCTTTTATCAAAGCATTTCAGGGCAATGCTTTGATAAAAAGGGGAGTGAAAGGGCATTGTTTTAGCTGGAGGCCAAAAGCTGCTTGAAAGGAATGGAAAGGGAGGGAGATTCCATGCTGAAGGTAATTAAAGAAGATGAAGTACTTAAGTAAAGTAAATGCTTCACTGCACAGAGTTAATGCTGAATTTCACTGGTCTGGGAAAAGAAGCTGAAATGTTGCTGCTCAGATTTGTGTTAATAATTTTCTTACATGCTACTAAATGACCCAACTTGCTTTGTTGTGAGAACAGAGTATGATCCAACCAGCACACAAAAGACTTTAGGAAAAAGTCATTACAAAGAAATCTACAACTCTGTGTAGAGCCAGGATTTAAAGGAAATGGAGGCCTTGTTGGACAAAGAGTGTCCAAGAGATGGAGTCACAGCTCCAGTAACTTGTAGTTTTAACAGATATAAGGGAAAAACAAGGGAGGTTAGAAGCAAGAGTGGCATGATCTGATGTGGGAATGTGCCAGTCCAGCGAGCATTAATGGCTCACAAGCAACTTTATCCCTTCCTCACAGTCAGTCTGGACTGAATGAAAGGTGGTGGGAATTTAATGAGATGCAGATGCCACAGTAGCAGAGAGTGGAGGAGCAGAGTGACTGCAGGCAGCTTCCTATGGCCGGGCTGTGTGGCAATTGCCAAGGTGATGTCCATAAGTTCAGCTCCCAGAGCCCATATATCCCTGTCAGCACATCGATTTGCCTCAGCTGCAGGACCCAGGCACAGCCCCTCTGCCCGACACTGGGCACCATCGGAGCAGAGGTGCCCGGGGAGATCTGTCCTGGCTGCACCCACATAACCAGTAATGCAGCTCAGCCTTTGCCTGGATCTTGAGCCTTGGTTGCTTCTCTGTGTCAGATGGCATTAAGATTGTGGTGAAAACCAGATTTGTTTGCTCAGGTCTGTTACCAGATTTCCAGCGACTCTAATGAGGCCATGGTTTCAGCTGGCAAGCTATTCAGCAGTGCTATCCTCACAGCTGTAACTCAATTAACCAAGATATACAAAATTCTTTGTGATTTTCCCCTTTTTATTTCTAGTTCATTTGCTAAATAGCTACACATACCAGTTGCCCTTTTTCTGTCTCTCAAGGTGCTTTCTTCTTTGGCCAAAACGTCTCCCCCCCGCCCCCGGCAGACAACATGAGGGAGGATGGCACCCCTCTCCTTCCCCAGATGGTCACTGCTGTCTCCTCCTCAGCCACCAACTGCTGAATGCAGAGGGATTCATGACACGAGTGTTGACATAATGAGAGGCTGAGAAATTCCCTGGCTTGTAGTACTGTCCTCAGCCCGACCTTCCTCTTCATCTATATTTTCATTTGCCACTCAGGGTGGAGGAGAGATGCTGTGAGCCATCCTAGGGTCTGGTGACTCATATTTGCAGTCAGAGCAGTCAGAATGCTGAGGGTTTCTCAAGGCTCTGACCAATCTTTCATGTCCAGAAGCTCAGCAGAGGATTTGTGCATGGGTTTCCCTTGCTATGATTTCTAGCCCCCATTTTATTTTTTTTTTTCTCTGTTTCATTGTTTCCTCCCTTGCCAGTAGCTTTTTCCTGCCCCACAATCCACTCTGAGCTTTTCAGTTCCAGATTGAATCAGCCTGTTCCATATATGCTAATATGTCCCTCTAACATCCTGTAGGCTTTTGCTGCCTGGGGAGAGCCCACTGGTATTTATTGTCTAGATAAGATGTTGCTTTGTCATGGCTTGGACAGCCTGTGGCAGTGTGCTTGAGCTGGTGCTAAGAAACACCACCTTCTTTTCCAGGCTAAGTTGCTAAGCTGTATATGTTGATGTTTGCCATCCCTTGCAGCTGGTATCAGCACAGAATCCTAGAATGGTTTGGGCTGAAAGGGACCTTAGATCATCCAGCTCCATGTGCTCTGCCATGGGCAGGGACACCTTCCATAGACAGGTTGCTCAGGGCACCATCCAGCCTGGCCTTGAACACCACCATGGATAGGGCATCCCAACTTCACTGGGCAACCAGTGTCTCACCACTCTCATTTTGAAGAATGACTTCCTTATATCTAACCCACAGGCTCTTGTAACAAGCCCCTTTCCCCTTTAGATACTGAGAGGCTGCTCTAACCTCGACGTGGAGCCCTCTCTTTTCCATGCTGAACAAGCTCAACTCTCTCAGCCTGTTGCCATAGGAGAGGTGCTCCATCTCTCTCTGACCGTCCTCCTAGCCCTCATCTGGACCTACTCCAGTGAGTCCTCATCTTTCTGATGTTGGAGACTCCAGAGCTGGATGCAGAACACCAAGTGGGATCTCAGCAGAGCAGGGAACACAAAACGCATTTCCATTTTAACCAAGAGTAGGGCAAAATCATCTCCTCTGACCCGCTGGCCATGCTGCTTTTGATGCAGCCCAGGATGTGTCTGGCTTTTTGGGCTGTGTGCGCTCAGGGATGGGTCATACTGAGCTTCTTGTCCACCAACAACTGTCAAGTCCTTCTCCTCAGAACTCCCTCAGTCCATTCTCCACCCAGCCTGTGTTTGTGCTTGGGATTGCCCTGGCCCAGGTGCAGGACCTTGTGCTTGGCCTTGCTGAACTTCATGAGGTTTGTGCCATGTCCCTCTGGATGGCATCCCTTCCCTCCAGCGTGTTCACTGCACCCCACAGCTTGGTGCTGTGGGCAAACTCACTGAGGCTGTGCTCAGTCCCACTCCCCATGCAGCCAACAAGAGTGGAACTGCCCCTGTGCCTGTCCCAGCCCCTGAGGAATGGCACTCATTGCTCTCCACTGGGACATGGAGGCAGTGACTGCACTGAGTGTGACCATCCAGCCAAAGCCTCGTCCACTGTGGAGTGATCTGGGCCTCTCCACTTTAGAGACAAGGATGTTGTGTGGGACAGTGACATGTGCTTTGTTGGTACAAGTCCAGTAGATGACACCAGTTACTCTTCCCTCATCCACCAATGCCCTCACCCATCATGGAAGGCCACAAGTTTTGTCAGGAACAATTTGCCCTTAATGGAGCTATGTTGGCACCCATCAGCTCCCTATTTTCCATGTATTTTCCTATAGTCTCTGGGGAGATCTGCTCCATGATCTTAGCCATGGGTTAAATGGGCTACTTTCCAGCTGTGCATCTGTGGTTCTTAAAATACCCATCCGGTCCCGAGTTGAGGTTTGCATATCACCCATGGTGAGTGGCTGGAGCAGCTGCTAGGCCCAAGCATTACTTGTCACTTCTTGTTTGAGGTTCACCTTCACATCAGACTACAGCACCCAGAAGAAGCACAAATGGGTTCTCAGGGAGCAGTGGCAAGTTAGGAGGCTGGCCACACAGCAGTGAGATGGCTCATGGGAAACTGCAGGAAGAATTCTGCTTGATGTGTAAGCCGGTGGTGATACTGGAAGGGTATCTGAATGAGAAGGGCCAATGAGAGGTGCAATATGCTGGGAAACCTGGAAAAGAGGACAGCATTAAAGTTTAACAAATAAGTGATCGAAGTAACCCTTCCCAGCTCCTTTGAACTGATGAATATTCTTACATCCAAAAGCACACACACACAAAGAAGTTATTTTTATCGTACAGTGCATGACCGATGTGTTGGCAGTATTTTGTTGTCACTCTGCATGGCTTTAAATTGAGGTTACCTAGAAACAGTAAGGGACAAAAGTGTTTCACCATGACTGAGTCCTAATTATGGGAGAGTTCATAGAAAACCTGAACCATATCATGGGAAAGAATGGAAAGCCAAATTATGTTGTTCTCAGTCTTTTCAGCTTTTCTTTGACTTACAGATTTTTTAAATAAAAAAATAACAGATAAGAGTTAAGTGAACCAGTTATGGTTTAGATCTATTAGGTTTTCTCTAATTTCTTTTCCCAGTTTAAAAAGAAAATGATAGAAAGGAGAGAGGGAAATGAAAAACAACTTAGTTTAGGGCTCTGAGTCAAGAGCCCTAAGCAGAAGTTAAATTTTGCATCTCACTACAAACTTACTTCATAATATTAAATTTTAAGAAAGTCAAAGTTTTTGTGTTTGTTGGAGAAGCAAACTAAACCTTTATGAATTGAAACTACAAACCACACTGTACGTGACAGAATGGACAATTGGCTCATGGTCTCTGAATAGCTCTTAGCTTCAATAGGTCCAAAGATACAGGCTATGTAAAGAAATCATAAAAACTGTACCGTTTACTACATTGCAGTGAATCTCATATTTTATGTGGAAGGTTAAAAAACTTGTGTTCCATCTGAACAAGCTCATTCATGGATAATAAATACATGAGCTGCTAAAAGGCTATTAAGAATGTGAAGCTGCTCTGTCCCCTTTTCTAATTATGAAATCTAAAGGATACCAGGTTAAGAAGTATATTTACATAGAAATTCCCATATCAAAGTTCTCCCAGAACAAAAGACTTGCTGTAATAAAGTAGCTTCCAAAAAGCTCTGGATAGTTGCAGCCTTAGTGGAGCCAAGCCCCCTGGAAGCTGCCAGCCGTGTTGTGTGTCTTTTGGCACCTCTGCAACATATATAAATAGCTGGAGACCTTTCTGCAGCCAGGAACAAGTGAGATGAGAAAATGCTCTGTTTCTAAATTTGAAAAGAAAGCTGTAAACAACAGGCATGCTGATTTTAGGCATGCCAGGGGACTCTGGGTGTCTGCCCTTTGATCCTCTCTGCAGGCAAGGTCAACTTCCCCTCCATTTTGTTTTGTAAACACAGGCAGAGCATGACCAGAGTCTGGGACTGCTCTTTCTGAGGACCAGATCCCAAACTGAGAGGATGAAACTTATCCTGGTGTGATCACAAGCCCTACACTTGAATCTTTGCTTTAATAAGGCTTTGCTAACCAATAGTCCAGAGTGGCTACTTTAACAATACTGCTGTGCAGCTCTCCTGCCTAACCTAGCCTTTGAAAGTGTCAGTCAGGGTTATTTGTAGGGGAAATAAATAAAGGAATAAATAAAGATCTTGGGCCACAGAAAATAGTACCACATAAATGACAATTCATTACAGTATGAGCAGTGGAAAAGTTAATATCCTTCCTCTGTCCAGGACCACCCTGTATTTGGCATCTGGCCACATGAATTTGTAACAGGGTTTAGATGTTTTTGCTGTTCCCTAGTCCTATTGAAATGCCAGCCATATTTCAAACATCCATGAGCTCTGCACCCTCCACACAGTGAGCTGGAGATTCTGTTGATGGTACAGTTTCAACCACTTCTGAGCCAGTCAGGAGGGAGAAGCATGATCTACTGAAAAGATGTTAAGCTGTGTTTGCGTAGATTTCCATTATCTACAGACTCAAGGTCTCATTTAAAATGTTTTAGTTTATCCTTAACTGAAAATTTTGCTATGTTATTTTTGCGGAGGTGTTAGCATAATTTCATAGAATTGTAATATCATTAAGGATGGAAAAGACCCAAAGCTCCACATCTATACATTCTTCTATCTGAAGAGAATTATAATCCAGTGAGACAACTGAGGGTTTTTCCAACTACAGTGTTGAGTCAATGGCATTTTAGTTCCTTTAGGAAAAGAGGGTTGTATGCTACACTAGGAGCACAACTGAAGGCAGTGGCTACCTAGGTGGTATTGTGTGTTAGAGAAAGCTGTAGCTGAGCAGGCAGTTCACACAGTGCATTTCACACCTCACCAGCCTAGAGTAACTTTTCATTTATTCCTTCCTGCAGACAAGGTGGTGAACTCTAAGAAAAAACACATAAACCAATCCCTAATCCCTCAAATTGCTCAGGGTGCTTCAGTTTATTAAGCCTTTTGGCTGCTTCTTGTATGCTCTTCTGGTTCACTGAAGTGACCTTTCAAAGTTTTCAGCACAGGGGAGTTCTGGCTACAGGCACTTTTTCTTAGCTTGTTTTGCTAGCATGTTTCAGATACTCTTCTTCAGAGTCATTGTTTCACTGATTTTCTACTTTCACCTTTGTAAAGCTGAACAGCAGAGGAAAAATTTTCACACCTTATTCTTTCTTTTGGGTCTGGACTTGATGTAGGAGAGAAAGGGTAGTTCTATGTGACATAAAAATGTTTGTCACTTCACTTTCTGTTGTGCTATTTGACAGGGTGCTCCTTCTTCTATTTGGGCAGTTACTTTTACCCAACTGTTTTTTCCAGAATCCACAGCCCATTTATCACAAATGGTCCAGGAGTATCCAAACATTTGTGCAAAGCATGTTTTCCTCAGAGATCTTGCTGTGGTTTAATCACTGCTGGCAAATAAACACCACACAGCCACTTGCTCATTCCCCCTCGAGTGGGATGAGGGAGAGATCTGACGAGCAAAAGTGAGAAAATTAATGGGTTGGGATAAAGATAGTTTAATAGTTAAGGTAAAAGCAATGTGTGCAAGTAAATAAAAATACAGAATTCATTTGTTCCTTCATTCATCACTTCCCATGGGCAGGCAGGTGTTCAGCCATCTCCAGGAAAGCAGGACTCCATCTTGTATAACATGTGTCCCCCCTTCCTTCTACTAGCTTTATATGCTGGCCCTGATGCCACATGGTCTGGAAAATCCCTGTGGTCACCTGGGGTCAGCTGTCCCAGCTGTGTTCCTTTTCAACTTCTTGTACATCCCCAGCCCACTCACTGGTGGTGTGAGAGGCAGAAAAGGCCTTGGCTGTGTGCAAGCACTGCTCAAAGCACCCCTGTGATATCAATGCTGTTTCCAGCAAAAGTTCAAAATACAGCCCCATACTACAAAGGAAATTAACTCTGTCTCAGCCAAAGCCAGCACAGGTATCCCTTCTGTTACAGGGTTTGCTTTTTTTTCATGTTTTCCACAACATTCTTGGCATGTCATGACACTGTTTGTTGATTGCACCTGCTGCCACAGTCAACTCAGCTTTCTTAGTAGCATGTAATAATGCTTCATAACATAGAGCCAAGTCTGGACACTACAAATGAGATCAATTTCTGTGTCTCACAAGGGAGCACTGTTCTCCCTGTTTTCTGGGCAGAGAATAGAGCCTTCAAGAGTCTCACAAGAAAACCATAGAGAAACCTGGTTTGTTTTCTGGATCCTTTTTAAAAATCCTAATCAGAGAACAATCCTGCCTTGCTGACATTCCTCTGGTGTTATGAATCACAATGTGCTTAATTAACAAGCAGTGCTGTTCTTCCATGCAAGAATATTTTGTTCCCAAATCTTCATCCCAGCTTCAAGACACAAGAAATATCTGTGTGGATGAAAGAGCTGTTACTTTAGAACAGCTGTTCAAATGCACATGAACACCCTGCTGAAAAGGCTGTTTTGCCTATGATTTACATTTGTAAGAGGCCTTAATAATTCTTTCAAGTATGAAATTTCAGCTCAAGCTTAGAGCAAATGCTGGTACAAGTTGCAGTAGCGCCAGAAAGCTGTTCTGCTCTCATGCTGTTCTGCTTGCTTACCTGCTGAGAGTGGAAATGACTGTGGAAAAGCTTCTGGAACATGCAATGGGGGACACTTTTCACCTGGTGCTGTATGGTATTTATCCATTTTGTCCCCAAGGTTCCTGCCTTTTAGAGCTTTCTAATGTCCTCTGTTGTGGGCATTAGCATGACTGCATGGGATTTCTGGTGAAGAGTTTCTGCATAGCTGATGCTCTGAGTTTGTGGCG
>VYXF01009892.1:182933-219557 GCA_013397295.1 Polioptila caerulea | reverse complement strand
GGGGGGGGTTTATTATCATAACAAGGAAAGTATCAGGGCAGTGGGGACACAAAACTCTTCCCTGGATATGTAGCTAGGCTAAAAGCATATTGTGGTGTGAGGGAAACATATTTGATAAGTGGAAGAGGTGTGCCATCCCTATGACACAGTGGCTTTTCTTAAAGGAGGATACTTTATTTTTCTTTCCACATAATGAGTTCCTAAGTGACTGGCATGAAAATCCAGAGAGACACCAAAGTGAGATATTACTGCATTTCCAATATCCAGTGTAACTGCAGGAAAAGCTATAAGTGGTGATGGTAGAAGCAGATATTTGCACACCCATGTTAATGGTAGATGTAAAAGAACAGGTATAAATTTGCCCAGTGTGCTGTCTTTCATGGAGGCACACCACTTAGAAGTAGATGCTGGTTGTGTTACTGTAGCAGCACAACTCTACAGTTGTCAACCTGTGTCATAGGTACAGGGTGAATATTAAAAAAATTCTGAGTTGTTAATGCTAATTCATTGATTTTTCTTTTTTTTTTCCCAAATTTGAATGTTTGTGATTAGAGAACAGATACTTCAGATTGAAGACTGACCTCAAAAACCAAGGGATATGATGGCAACTAAAATGTAGTGATTTTGTCCTGAACCTACTGGATCAAGTCATCTCTCACTTTGCTGAAGCAGTGGATAATTACCTTGCCTTGTCCCTGAGAGGGCTCTGTGAATATCCCTGCTTGGTGCTGAGGAAGGCCAGCAGAGGGTCAGCCATGGAAATAAACAGGGAGTAATGTCAATATAGGTTGACTGTATCTTTTCCTTCTTAGTGTGCATATGCCTCCTGTCACATCCCTTAGAAGTGTTCATGGTGGGAGCTGATAACTTTCCCTCCAACACATGAGCTCACACTTGTTAGCTCCCAGACATGGACCAGTCCCCAGTGAAAAAGATTGGCAATACCAACTCTATTTGATGCTGGTGTCAGGGTTTTGGCAGCAGGGACTGCAGGGTGGCCCCTGGGAGGAGAGGGCACGGCTGGTTCCAGACAGCTCCAAGGACCACCACAGGACATGGCTGAGCCCCACAGCCACAGAGAGTGACTGTGGGATAAAGGACTAAGTGCTGCCCTGCAGGGAGGAGTGAGGGGAAGAAGGGTCATAAACACCTCGAGCCCTGAGATGAGGGCAGGAGGAGGAGGCACCCTGGCAGTCTACAGATCTCAGCACTGCACCAAGGGCAAGGGTTTTCCATTGGGAAAAATTACTGATGATCCTAACAAGTTGTGTTCTGAGACGCAGTGCTGCAATCTAAAAGTGTGAAATGCCATTTGGCGGTGTCTGGGGCTCATTTTTTCATCCCAAACTGCTGCTAGCATCTTGAATTGAAAACTATTCCAGTTTAGAAACTGGGACTTCGTGAGGCTGAAGAGTGATGTAAATGTAGGGGATGAGTGGGAAACTGCATCTGATGTGTTTGTCTGGCCATGACATGGCTGTGTACAGACTGATACACTGGCAACATCACAATCCCAGCAGCTTGCTTACGGAATTTGCTTCTTAATTGAAGGATGTCAGGTTTCTAAACATAATTAGTTTTTTAAGAATGCACAGAGGTGCCTCATGGCATTTGCAAGTGTCTACACATTCAACTTAAGGTCAATAAGTAAAGTAATTTTTATTTCCTTATTTGCATTTTAGATCCTTAATGATTTTTAAAAAGCTAGTGCTGGGCAGCCAGATATGTTACAATCTATGTTTATTTCCTGACTAATTTGTATCTGTGGTCACAGGTTTTACTAAACATTTTCACCATATTTATACCTGCCAGACAGTGTGCATGCCACAGGATTATTCTAAAATTTACTACATCTGTTTTAAAGGAATTAATAAAGATTTTCTCCCTACTATCCAGTTTTCACATCAAAGGCATAAAAAATTACATGGCATTGTAAAAGTTATATGTAAATTGTTAATTGTTCTGAATCAGAAATTACTCATCCCATGAGGCCTACTGTGCTTCCCTTTCTAAAGAACTATCCTTCTCTTCCAAAAAGATTTTTTTTCCCCAGTGATTGCCTAATCATGCTTATTAGAAATATTTTGTTAGACTAAGCAGAGAAATGAAATCTCACCTTTACAGTGGTGACGGATCAAGCAAACCAAGTATGTTGCACACTGCTCAGATTGAAATGTGTATCTATCCAAACAAATTGTTAACCAAACTGTTGTTTTCTTTTCTCGTCTCCTTTCTACTTTCTTGGGCTTTTTATCTTCCTTCTTCTTCTCCTCTTTATTTCCTCTTCTTTCTTTTTCTTTCTTTAGGCTTGCTTGATCACAGGTGGAGAACTATACTTTTAGACCTTGGTTCAGCCCTGAGGGTTTAACCACAAAACTTACACCTATTGCTAGGTCAGAGTGGTAGGCCTTTACTTCCCCTTAGATATGCAATTTAGTGAAAGGAATTGGAAAGAATGAGTTACACTGACACCAGAGACACTTTTTGCAGGCAGCCATCAGGATTTGAGGAAGTTTTCTTCATGTAAGCACAATATGAAATGCATTCAGTTACTGAAGGCAAGGATGAAATATGATAAAAATCTCTGCTGACAGTCTATAGTACTGGGTCAAGGAAATACAAACTGACATTGGTGCAACAATTGCACTATTAGTGTGCACTTAATGAAGAGAAAAATTAATATCTTAGGGTGCTGGGAAAATACTTGTTTAGTTATTAATGTGCAGGCTAGTTTGGTTTGACAGAGATGAAAATCCATCTATCTGAGTTTTCTGGCTATGCTCCCATTTTTTCTGCATAATTTAAAACAAAGTATGGTATTGTCATGCTTGTTTAAAGGCTCTTCTTGCATTCCACTTGTTTTGTTCTGAGTTCTTGATTTGAGGGTTTTTGATTCTCTTGCCTCCAGCCAAGGTTTCTCATATTGCAAGTCTAGATCATACTGAGATAAGCATATTTAAGTTTTAGTTCTGATGTGAGGTTGAAATGCTTATTGCTGCCCCTCTCTGGCAAAGGTGAAGTTATGAATGCAACCATATAAATCCTATTTGATAGAAGGAACATTATTTGAATTGAATTAGAATATTGATTGAATTGAATATAAGGTGTCCCTTAAGTTTGTAGGTCAGGTTTGGATGTTTTCCCATTATTTACATTGTCCCCAAAGCCAAATCATCTCATATTGACCATGCAACATCCACCAAGCCTCCAGAGCAGATTACTTGTATTATAGCAACATCTGGGCCATAAGAGCAGCCTAGCAAGGAACAAAATAACTGCAAAGCACTGTTATTGTGCATATAGAATAGGCATGTGAAGAGCTGGGTGGCTGCTGGGTGCTCTGCAGCACTCGATCACAAACATCTGTGTGCAGCTGTGACTCCAAAAGCAGCAAACAAGCTGTTGCCATCAGAAAAAGCCGAGCCTGCAAGTAGAGTTTTGGTTTTTTTTCTTAGATACATTTAAATGTTAGTTTAAACTATGTATTATTACCCAGTAGGGTTGGAGCTCATCTGATCTTACAATAGCGTTCAAGGAAGAAACAAAGTAATATTTCTAGGAAACCAAGCAGGCAATTCACTTTACTTGGAGGATACAGGGTTGTAGGTTCTGCAGGTAACTCATTTGCCAGCCTGTCTGCAGGGTGGAAACAAACTCTGCAGCCTCTTCAGGTGCTGGAGCTGTGCCTGGCGTCCTTTTGCCATCCTTCAGCCCCAGATCTGGTTCCAAGAACACTCCAAGGCAGCCAGGGTAGCAGCAACTCTGGGAGCTGCATTCCTGCCACAAAACCGTAGAGACTGTTCTTTCTAAGTTGTTAGAGGCACTAATGAAATCAGTAGCTCTTGACATGCCAACAGGCTTGAAAGGCTGTCCTGCTGGGGGTATCCCCAGTGTCCATCAAATTACTATTCAGTGGTGAAGAAGAGTGGGAATTTGTGGTTAAGTGTGAGTCAGGCACCAGTACAAGCCTGGGATGAAGCAAATGAGCCCAAGAACAGGATATGTATAATGATTAATGCTATTGAATAGAGCTGGATAAGACTTGTTTTTTCTGTGAAGTCACTGTGTGTGATAGCTTGAAAATACAAATGCACTCTGGCTAACTGCAGAAAGATGCCAGTCAAGCCAGCTGCATTCCAGACAGAGCACAGCAGTACCTGTGTGTGCTACTGCTGCTTCAGCTTTTGGAGGAGACTCATGGAAAAGCTGGGGAGACACACAGAAATATGACTGAAGGCAGAGAATGGTAGGCAGCATTCATACATCATACATCATCTCTGTGTGAAGGCTGCAGACTTCCCCTTTGTGCCACAGGCATGGTCCTCACTGTTCTGTCCAACTTCTGCCCTGGAAGCTTCTGCTCTGGAGCCCAGAGCTGGCACAATCTGCTGCTTTTCTAGAGGAAGGCACCTACAAATAGTTAGGGAGCAGCAGCCAACCTGCAAATACGAGCTTGCTGAGAAGCTTGGAAACCTATGACACACAATCTGTGCTCCTGTGCTTGTTCCATAAAAACTTCCTGAATTAAACTCTTGATGAGAATCATTTAGAATGGATCATAAGTAAGAGTATGAAAGATCTGAGAAGCAAAGAAGGTGCAAAATTACATAGAGTGGAGCTCCTTTCATTAAGCACTAGAAGACTTCATTGTTTTACTCTACATTTCTAATGCAAATTGGTTACAAGAGCAAGTTCTAACATTAGTTTCTCAGTAGAAGATCAATTTGGATGACAAATGTTAGCAATATCAGCAGGCTGTAGAAACATTTGGAGCTGTCTTCCATCCTTGCTGAAAATTTCCACTCGAGCAAGTCTTTTCTTTTATGTTGTGGTGTGTAAGGTTTGTGCATTTTCTGACCACTCTTTGTGTAGCCTCACAGCACTATAAGAGGAATCTCTAGAAGCAGCAGCCCACAGTTGTGGCAGCAGTTGATTTGTACCTACAGGACTTTGTCAGCACCTTGTTAATGGCTGCTTTTGTGTGCACTCCCTTCTAAAATTCCAATATACAATTTTCCCAAATTGATAACTACAAAACCCATCTTTTACCATGCTTCTAGCTTTCCATGGGCTGATGTTTTCATCACTGATCCAGTGTCATATGCAAAGCATATATTTCACTTTTGTCTATTTTTCCTTCGGCACTCTCCTATTTGAGGCAGGAGGGGTACTAAAGCATGAAGTAAGAGGTATGGTTGCTTTTCATTTCAGTTTCATTATGCAGAGGGTACAATTATGAAACTGAATTGGCTGCCTACACTTTATGTATCAGCCATGTTAGCATAAATCAGGACACTGCTGAAAGGTCCTGCATACGAATGCCAGAGCAGGTGATTTTCAGGTGAAATGCCTGATACAACCTTTCCTTACCTGCATTTGCTGGGTAGTGAGGCTGGTTCTGTGACTGGCTTCTTCAGCAGGTTCTGGCTAAGTGGTGCAGGGGAGTGAGGGAGCCATCCTTCTCTGGCAAGTGAACATGGAGCTACTTCACTGTGCAGGCTGGCTCGTGGGATGCATTCTGAGTCCTATGTGCATTGTAGTTTTGACAAACAGTATAAATATTTACAGATAGTGCTTCCTTCTCGCTCTGCAAATAGACTTCTTCATAAGAGAGAGAACTGAATATTATGTGCTTCCCATGCAGTCAACAAGATATGAATTGGGATTTAACCCTGTGATGGCAGTCCATCAGATCCAGAGGTTTATGGACAGCCATGACACGACCCTCATCTAAAGAGAGAGGGATCTGTGACTGTGTCACATCATGCAGGACTGCAGGCTGCACTGATTGGTGCCAGAAGAAAGACTTAATTTGCTGCTATATGTGTCCTTGAGTTTGCAAAGCCAGCATTTGGGGAATGAAGGGAATATTATTCTGGTTTTAGGGACTTTATCTTTCATCTGGTGTTAATGAAAGGCAATAAATGTTGTATGAGAAAGTACCATGTTTAGTGAATTTCCTCTCAGGGATAGAAAAAATGGCCTCTGAGTTGATCAGAAATTTGGTATGTTTATTCTCTTTATTTGTATTCTTGTTGCCTAACGGGGAAGGGAGGTGTGTTACTATACTTTCAGTACCCAAATATTAGTCAGCTGTGGTTCTGCAGTATTTAGTTGTTTGGTCAGGCTTCCTCTTAAGCTGTGATGAGAACAAATAGGCAGGAAAGGTTCTGCTTGGGCAAATAACCATGGGTCTTCTGAGCTTCCTGGGCAGCATCCTTACACTACCAACTTCTGACCTCTGAGAAGAATTAGATTTAAACCATCAGCTGGTTTCTACAGCCAACAAACATCACACTAGATTGTACCAGCTTTTTATTACTGTGAACTGGGCCAGATTTAGATTGGCCATGTGGACCTGAAATGTTACCAGTTCACAGCCACAATGAATCACTCATCGCCACAGACAGGATAACTCCCTGTTCTCTCCTCAACTTTGCAACTGCTTTCCCTCAGTTTAATTTTAGTTTGTACAGTAGTAGCAGCTGTTACTAATTTTTGCGCAATTTATATTTCATGCCATCTTTGTTTTGTTTCTTCATCTCTGCTATAGATGCTTTTTTGTCATTATAGAATGATCAAGAAGGTTGGCACTTTTACAGTAAAATAGAAGATAGAAAGGACAAAAAGGAGTCTACAGGTACCAGCAAATTATGGCTCAAGGGTAATTCTGCTAACAACAGTTTCCAGTTTCATGAGATCAATTCTTAACAGAAAATCATTCCAACCTACCATTTTATACAAAGATTTATTATGTCTAGGAAACTAATTGAGTGACTATTCCCTTGTGTATCTACAAACACCCACACACTTTTATAATTTATTTCTTCCCTTTTTTAACCTATAATAATGTGAGAAAAGTCCAAGTGAGAATTATGGCTTGGCAGAAATTTAGGTTATATTGAAAAAATTTGATGTTGTTATGATGTAAAAACTACTCTTTGCTCCTGTGTCAGAAAGGGCCACATAAATCATCTTTTACCCAATTACTCCCCTAATTTTCTTCCTTGATGAAAGGATGTGATTGATTGTCACAAGCTAACTACATTTAATTCCAGTGTGCTGAGAGAATGTAATAGGATGCATGGGGCAAGTGACAAGGTTTGGTGGCTGACTAAGCCATTAGCTATTTTTGATGATCTGCTTGGCCTGTAGCAGTACCTGAGGTAGGAGTAATTGCTTTTCCTAACAGCTGAAGGCTAGGGACAGCTTCCCCTGACAAGATCTCATAGAACAAGGCATTTTAAAAGTTCATATGATTTTGAGAGGCCATATGACTGCAATACACCTTTTCCAGACAGTGATTTTCCCAGTCTAATTAGGTTGAAGCATTATAGGAAGGTGTTTTTACAAACTAAATTGCTGGGTTGGCTCCCAAAATGCGAGAGTATCAAGATATGGGAGTTTGACATGTGAAAATAAGAATATATCAGAAAGCTACACGTTCTCTGTCTTCATGATCAACACATGTAGCTATGATAGCTCTCTTGGTCACAGCAGAAAGGAAGAAGAAAGGATTTTCTCGACACTCACTGCCAGATGACTGACCTAATACTGTCTCGGAGATCCCTACTGATGAAAAATTTGTATAAATACCTTCTCTGTTTGCTACTTTCTTGTATCTGAAGTAAAAATACTGCAAGATTGAGGAAAGAAAGGAACAGATCCAAAGTATCTTATCATTTCTGCATTTTAAGAATCTTGTGTTTACTGTTCTCATTTCTTTTTATTTCGAAGGAAAATGTTTCTGGTGGCAGCACGTGGGATGTTTGTGTTTGCATGCCAACACTGCCTTCACAAAAGGCTGCCTTGACATTGGCTCTGGTGTTGGTTCCCTCTCTTTAAAACCTGAATCTGCAGTTAAGCTATTGCAGGTATTGTTTCATTTAAGAACAACACTGGAAACTTTTACCTTGTAAGGTGTCAGCTTTATTTACTAAAACTACTTTGGTCTGAAAGAAGTAGGTAAGTTGTTCTGTAGGTGATTAGATTTAGAAAGGGATACATGATAAGAAGAAAATTATTTTTCCCCTTGCCAGCTGCATGATCTGCTCTGGCTGTTGTTAACTAAATCAGATATCTGAGCTGTCATTGCCAGCTGCTGATTGTACTGTCAGTCTGCTGATCTGTGAGCTCAGGTTCAGCTGAGAGCCAGTTTTTGTCTTACAGGAAAGCAGGGAAAATAGTTCTCATTTTCACCTGTATGGTGGACTTATTTTAAACTAATAGAATTTCTCTTACTTGTTCAGGCCTGTGAAAATTAGGGAGCCCTGATTTAGTCCATTCAAATGCCTCATGGGCTGGGAATATGTGATAAGGTGAAGCAGCTGCATTTATAGGACTTTACATTGAGTTTGCATATTATGTCCTATATACTTTTTATTCCTGAAATCTCTCAAGAAACAAGTATCAATGTTAAATGTTACATTTTGGAGACAAATAATTCTTCCAACTGAATATGATGCTACCAAATGTGGTAAGCTGAAATATGTGTGGATTGTTTCTAAATGGACTGAGGTCACCCTTTGCAGCCTCAAGAGGAATTGGTCATGGATTGGATTCAGGACAAGTAAATAAATCAAAGACAAGAATGTTGAAAATGTAGTTCCTGTGCTAGAGAGCTCATAGCACTCACATATGAACAAATACAGAAGGATGGAGACTCTGGTACAGTCATATAGCTCTGTTAGCTTTTTCAGAATGAGAAACTTGCATTTTTCCAATGCTTTGCATCGGATTCTAGATGGGCTTGGAACTTAAATTTAATTCCAGGAGTTGCAGCCAACTTTCAAATCCCGATGTCCTGCCTTTCCCTAAATCCCAGACTTCCTGTAAACTAGAATAGAGTGAGCAGCAATTTGACTGTTTGATGTATCATTTGCCTTTGAAAAGAGCAGGAGAGACCATCCATTGAAACAGCTGCAAGATATCATGTCACAGAGCTTCTGTGAGATCCTCCCAGATAACCCAATACCTGCCCTTCCCTCCGTCACCCTTTTTCTGGGAAATAATATACTAGACCAGTTAGATCCAATATCTCATGAGAAACTGGAGCACATTGCAAATTGATGAGTAATGAGATTTCATATAAACTCACCTTCAGTAGAGACAGGGAATAAATTGTAATTGCAGGTCAGAACTTTATCATTGATTAGGAGATATCAGGGGGGTTTATCCTAATAAGGATTAGTGACCATGTACATTAGCTTTCACTTTGGTCTACATTTGTAGTAATTTCTTTATATTTGTTGAAAATGACCAAAAAAAAAAAAAAACAAAAGCCTTTTTTTTTTTTTGTTTTTTTCAAAAAAAAAAAAAAACAAAAGCCTTTTTTTTTTTTTGTTTTTTTCAAAAAAAAAAAAAAACAAAAGCCTTTTTTTTTTTTTGTTTTTTTCAAAAAAAAAAAAAAACAAAAGCCTTTTTTTTTTTTTGTGGCCAAAACCAAGGGGGTGAGTTCTTCTTGTGGAGATCTGCAAGCCTGTAGTGCATAGAATAACAGGGCATTAGGTTGTGGTATACATAATCTCTAAACAAGCACTGATCCTGGTTATGTTAATTAGTAGATAATTATGCTTGAACAACCTGTAGCATGGAGGCAAGTATCCCTTGGGGGATCACTGGCTGGCCTACTGGCATTGCCACCAGCCTTGCTCAGGTGCTTTGCCCTTTCTGAGAATTGGACCACATGCTCTGATAGTGTGTTAGAGGACAACATGTGAGAATCACCCTCAGGAAGGTGCCATGAGGAGCAGGGATGGTGTTCACTACCTGTTGCATTCACAGTCTTTTCACAACGAATCCAGTATATAAGGAGACAAAACATTCCTCGGGGTAGAGAGAGCAGGATTTCTTTTGCAGTCATGCCACTAATTCAGAGTAATCCTGGATAAATCCTTTCCCTTCACCTAAATTCATTTTTGGGTGTCAGAATCAGCCATTGAATAATGTTTGTTTCTGATATGGTGTGTTATTAATGACTGCAAAATGCTTTGTGGTCTGTATACTTTGCAAATGGCACCAGATTTATTGACTACACCGGGCTGCATAAAATATTGGGTATGTTTGAAAAGGGTAGATGAAAAAGAGCTGATTGTAGAGGCCTTTGAAGTCTGGGTTAAAAGTTTTCACAGATTTCTGTGGGGTCTGGATCAGATAGCCAGTGTGAAGAGAGAGATGGGAGAGAAAATCTTATTCAAGGTCATCTACTTGTTTTTAAAAAAAGAATCAAGTTGGTGCACTTGTGATTCATTGCCCTTTTCCCTTTTATTTGGTAGAAGGAAGATGAGGAAAACATTACTGGTATCCCATTGATGTGCATCCAGTTTTGGAACAGAACATGGAAACTCTCAGCATCATGGCTGTCCGAATGTCTCTGTCTGCAAATGATGATCCACTGCTGAACACAGTCATGAAGATGGAAAGAACACTCTATACTGCAGCCCTGCTCAGCAAATCCTCTCACAAATAGACCCTCCAGCTACTCAGAGTCATGTTGCCTGGTTTATTTCAAGGGTCAGTGCCCGGGTGAGGAATGTGACATCTTGGGCCGTTTATGTAACGGCCTGATCGTGTAACAGGTAAGGAGGGAGCCTGTGTACAGTGAAAACAAATCCCCCTGCCATTTTCCCCTGCATTGTCAAGCTGATTATAATGAAGAAAATGTACAAAGCTGAAGCCAGAGAATCAAGGCTTGGAGCCTACTCAGAGATTCAGAAAGGAGAGAGGGTGGCTGACTCCATGTCTTGTGGCACCGTCTCAGGAGCTGTGGTCTGTATGTGAAAATTTATTTGGTCTCTGTTCAGGTTACAGTGCCTGAGCTTCTCATCTGTGAACAGTGGATTATAGGAGAGGCTGTGTTGATCTGGTGCTTCCCAAAGGAAGAGCTATGTGCCTTCATTGTCTCTACTAAAGACTTCTCCTTAGCTAGCAGCCTGTTAAGCACTGTCTGCAGACCGGGGCAATGTGCCCTGACTGCGCTTAGCCCCTGACGAGTGTGCACATCAGCATATAGTCAACAGCTTTTCTCCTTCAGTGAACCTGTGTAGAAATAAACCTCATGCATCTAGTTCCAATCATCAAAAAAAGAACATTAATAATTGTTCAAGACCAACAATTTACTGAGTTTGTGTACACCATAAATTCTGGCTGATATCTTACATGTTTTGCAGGCTTCACTCCATTTATGCACAGCATACTGTGCATATATCTAGTACATTCAACCTGATCTTTAAAAAGAAAGACATTTCTCCAGGTTTACTGGGGCTTTTTAAATGATAACTATAGTTATCATTAATAAGAATATTGAATGACTAGTTGCAGTTTCTTGGGAGAAATATAAATGCATGGTAATAGGCATTGCTTGAGCCCAGATGAATGTGTTTTAGCAAAGTTTCATAAGCTGTTTGGTTTGTTTTTTTTTTTAATGTGTGTTTTCTCTGACAAGCATACAGTTAAAATGGTGTTGTGCATATTTTATCTTACATAATAAATATTTTATCAGCCTTATTTATCATGTTAGAGGGAAAGAATAGAAAATTAATAGTTTATGTAAAGATGATGTTGGAAGGCATATAACTCTTACAGCTAATACATTTGCCACATTTCTCAGCTGGCAACCAAATTGTCTCATGTCTGCACAGCATTTCACCACTACGCTGGGCTATTTCCCTCTGTGCACATAATATTTATCATTATTGTGTTCTCCCTGTGCAATGAGCAGCTCATTTATTGTCTACCTGGGGGTTATTTACCTATTAGAGGAAGACAGACAAAATGGAAGAAGCAATGCTGCCCTGATGCTGAAGTCACAGTGAACAGGAGTGTGTGCTCTCAATGTGTGTCTGTGAGTGCATCACCCCACTGCCTCTCTATGCAAGAACCCATCTTAAGCTCCATGCATATGTCACAATCATGGCAACTCCCTTAAATTATCACCTTTGTATTTTGTCCCCATGAGGACACAGATCTGAAGTCTGCTGGATTCCTTAAGATTTGGTTTGTCAAGCTGGGACAGTCTTTATTATCCAGGAAAGAGTCAGGAGAAGAACATGTCAGAAGCGTGTAGATTTGCAGGAGGAGCTTCTCTCAGCTAGTCAGAAGCAGGGAGTATGCACAAGGACCAATGCAGAGAGAGAGACAAAACTATTTTGGACATCCTTAGGAGACCTAGGCGTAAATGTTCTTTATGCCACACCTACTGAAAATGTCCATGGAAGTAGAGAAATCTCCAGAGACATACTGCACTGAGAATCAGTGGCAAACAAAGAATTCTGAAGGTTTTCTCTTGTTCGGTCCTGTTTAACACAGCCCAAGTACAGGCCTTCAGCGATCCAGCAGTCAAAACATCTAAGCTGTTTGCAGAAGCTAGTTTTACTGCCAGGCAACAGAGATTGCCAGGCAACTGAGATTTGCTTCCTTTAGTCTGTGCCTAAATCACCTTTACTGGAAACACAGTGGTGAGAGAGTGGAAACAATTTAACAGGATTCACAAAGAAGAGAATGATGCTACACTAAACCTGACTCATGGTAAACCCACTAAGCCCTGTGGAAAGCCTTAGTTATGGTTTTGGGACCTTAGATTTGGTACTGAAATATACGCCAAGAATAGCTCAAAAATGAGGCAATTTCTGCCTTACTGAGGATTTTCCATTGAGAATTCCTGTCCAAGGTCTGCCAGTGTCTGATGTGTTTAGCCTACTGTATGAATGCTGTCTGGAGCACCACTCTGTCCTGTGCTTTTCAGTCGCTCACTTCTGGACACAGTCCAGTGTCCCTGATGTCCCTCCATTGATTTAAACTTGCACTGGATTAAGCCCAGCAGTTGCCTAAGCATATTAATTTCATGGTTGTTTGTGGTTATGTTCTGGAGATTATAAAGGTACTGACTGTTATAAATATCTTTATAGTTTGGCCTTATAAAAATGCAGTGCCTTTACCATGTTCTCATGCCTTTATTATTATCATTATCCAGTTAGCCATTTTAAATCACTCTGTGGTTTAAAAGTAGAAAAACCTCCTTAGAAAAACATAGCAGCCTCCTCCACAGAAGAGTATGATTTAATGAGAAATCATTAGCTATGGAGCACTATGAACTGGCTTGGAACATTTAGCCTAATCCACTAGCCAGTGCCAGTCCCAGCACGAGTGACTTAGGTCACAGTATTCCCCACTCAGAAGTTTCCCTAAGCTCTGTGAGAAGCTGTGCTCACAAGAACAGTGCTATGCCCATATGTCACTACCTATCTATGGAGGCAAATTTTGAGAACAGGGAGCTAAAAAGGGTTCAGATTTTCTTGGCTACCGTATCAAGCAGCTTTATGTCAACATCTTCAAGTTACATCTGGCCTTGTCCTTCAGCATCTGACTTGGGACTTTCCTGACTGATGTTCTTTAAACGAACAGTATCAAGAGCTTAGAGCCCAGAGTCTGGTCTCTTTTGTTAGGGCTACAATAGGAAATGAACATTCAATTACACTGTGAGTTAAAAGAACTACAAAGTCCAAGTGCCCAGGCAAGTGCCTTGGCACATCCCTTCAAGCTCCACCAAGCAGCTGTTTCAGTCAGACATACCTGATTTCCGTACCTGTATGAACTTTCCATGAAAATCCAGACTAATTTCTGCTGCTGGACACAAATGCACATGTTCAGTTGCTGTTGGCTCCAGCCTTAAAATTCAACAAGGTTCTCAGGTACCCTCACCTGCAGGACTCGATTTTACTGGTGTTCCCATAGCTAGGGTCTGGTTCAAGCCATTGCACCAGACAGCAGTGGTAAGAATTAAGAACCAGTTTACAGCCCTCCACTGCCTGATTTAATAAGAATTTCCCTTCCAGTTCTCCACTTCAGGCTGCATTGCTCATTTTGCTGAAATCCCTCTCCTCCATATGAAAAACTTGATCTTTGTCAAAGCAAATTGCTTTTTACTGTTGAAAATGTGAATTGTCAAGCTGCTTTCTCTGTCTTAGGGGTCTTTGTGCTGTTGTAGGTCTGGTCACGGGTGACATGTGTGGTAGCTCCCTAGATCAGTGTCAATAAAGCATTTTAATCCAAGTCACACTTTGATCCTTCAAGAACATTTTCTCTCCTTGCAGCAGTGGAGGGGTGTAGTGGTAACTGGGGAAGGAGTCCTTTGTATCTCATGTGTTGTCTGCAGTACTTTAGCAGTCAATATTCCATGGATGAGAAGTCCAGCCCTAGTAACTTAGGGACAGCAGAACAGCTCCACCCCTCTGTCCTGAAAGAGTCTAGCCTTTCTAGAAAATTTGTAACTAGAATGACTGAAAAATGTGGTGCCTGCCTAGACCACCAATGCAGCTTATTTCTTCAGGAAGTGTCCAGAAGACTGTAGACAGCCAATTTTCACAACTGGCTCATTGATACCATCTGCATGTGGTATCTGCCTGGCAGCAAAAGTCATGGCAGGTGTGCTGGCCACATGAGTTGTAACAGGCTTTCACTCCCAGAAGAAAAATCCATCTTTGATAGGTAAGAAATGGTCACCTGAACATGGAATTTAGGGCTATTTGGTGCATTGTGGTGTCTGTGCTAATTGGGAACTGCTGGGTTGGCTCTGGAGGGACCTGTGCAGAGCCCTGAGGAGCCAGGCAGGATGCCCATGGTATCGGCACCCCGGGCAAGCACAAAATACCAGAATGTGCACATTCCAACCAGCATACTGAGATTCATCTGATCTGTCATATTTAGAGAGGTCTCCCAGCCTTCTCCTTGTCATAATATCTTAGAGCCTTGCTGTTGTCATGACATTTATCTGTGCATGATGCCAGTGACAATTTCTGTCCCTGAATCATGGACAGAGAGATGAGATTCAGAGAGACACTGGGCATGTTACACATGTCCAAATTACACAAGAAACAAAGCACAGTCTTAGTGTTGACTGAGCTATCCTGGAATCAGGCAAGCTGTGTTAGCTGAAGTATGTGCTTGGATTAATTAGCAGCCTGGGCACAATGAAAGTATTGCCTTGAAATTGTGTGTTAGCATCTCTGTGTGTGGCTTTTAAGAATATCGTCCTGCTTAAAGTTTATAGAATGACCTTCAGCCATCTTAAGCTCCATGCATAGAGAGCATAAGTGGCATATGTGACCTTGTTCTCCTCACATGAAAGGTGGATGGACAAAGCATGAGCCTCTCAAGTTCCTGGCTAGTGATTTAACCATTGGGCATTCTTTCCATAAAGACTATTCATAGGGGTACTGTTCATGGTGGCTTATAAGAGGGTTTTTCATGGGGCTAATTACATCTCAGTTCTGCTTGTGGATGCTTATTCCCCCAGATTCCCTTATTTTGCGAAGGTTTCTTTCTTACACCCATTCTTTCCCCTCTTTCTTTTTTGCTGTGAAACATTCTCTGGCATGACTCAGACTTTTTTTTGCCTTGCACAGCATTCGAGATTGCACAGCAAATTGCAGATTGAACAGCTTGTTGGAGCATGATGCTCTAAACAGAATAATGGATTTGTTCTCTCAGTTGAAGAAGTAAGCAAGGATCAGTTAAAGGCCTCTGCCCAGGTGAAGCCTGGTAGATGACATGGATGTTTCTGCACTGTACTTTCAGGTCAACAGCTCCCTAAGGAAAAGGTGGTTGTAATTATTTTTTTGAAATATCTCCAGGTTTATTATCCTGTGCCCACACATGCACTCTTTAGTTTTTAAGATTTCAGACAATTAACTGCTTCTCTAGCAAAGCCTCATGATGAATATTCCCTCTTGATTTGCTTTTAATTGGAGTGTTCCTACATCATCAGTGTGTTCATACATCATTTAAAGAAAACATCAGCTCTCTTCCTACTGTCAAGTTGGCTGCCCATGGGTTTAGAGTATATACTTCATGTGTCCTTCTCCCTGTGAAGGCTTATTTTATTTCAGACTTTCTCAGGCTTTCAAATATATGGCTGAATGGGGGACCACGGTCATTGCACCAAGCTGATGCTTATAATGAGGCAGATGCCACCTTCTTATCCTCTCCCATCCTCTATCAATCTCAATTTCTGACAGTTTTTTCACTGTCCATGCAGAATTCAAGGAAGTACAGTGTCATATGAAAGGTGAGGAGTGAAGAACACTGGGGGTTTGTCTGCATTATACCATGTATGGTGCACTGTAGAGCAACACCTGTCAACACCCAAGTGAAAACTGAGCAAGCTAGCTGGGACACAGAAATGTACCTGATCATGGTAGAATGGGCTAATTCCTTCTCCTCTAGAAGAGTGTCAAACAGCATTAGGCTTTCTACCAGGGAGGCCTAGGTTTCAGTAGACAGGGAGACCCAATGGTAGAAAATAGTCTGTTTTCTGATGATAGCTTTCTCTGAAGCACTAGATGGTTTTTGTTGTTTTTAATTAAGTTAACAGAATTGTGATCAAATCCTAGGTGCTATGCTCTGGCCAACTGGGATTAGACTCCTCTTAAGTTCACCTCAAGATGCTCCAGTGTGTCAGCACCATACTGCAGTCTGCTCTCTGTAATGGCCAATATCCCTGTTGACAAAAGGAGGAAAAGGAAAATTCCAGCATGGGAATTCAGGTATGTTTTGCATGGCTCATCCTTTTTACCCAGTGTTTTCAGCTCTTTGGAAGGATTTATATTTGGATATTTACTTCTGCTCATCCCACACTGAGTTACTACCCTCTTTGTTTGATATGGTCTTCCAAGCAACAGACTGAAGGCTGAATCTATTTTTTTAATAGATCAAGCAGGAGAATAATACATATCAGTCCATTGCTCTTTCTTTCTTTTTGCTTGATCAAAAGGCTTAATTCATTAATACATTTATGCTGTAAACTTTCAGCTCACAGAAGTGTAACAAGAGCTCATTATCTTTCCAGGTATTCATACATCACATTATAGAAATATGTTATTGACTTCATTGAATATGTAGACAGAATTTGAGTGTTGTGGTGCAAGTGAATGTGTCTGATTTTGCAGAGTTGTTGAAATCTAACTCAAATAATGAGATCAACGGGCACAACAAATGGAGAACAAGTGCACACATACACTGTTTAAGTAAGCTGATTTCCTTCCATGAAAAGGTAACGCGCAGGGTGAGTGAAGGGAAGGTGGTAGGTGTTTTTTTCTGGATTTTACTAAGGCTTTTGGTACTGCCCTCCACAAGATCCTTTTGGGCAAGATCCCCATCTGTGGGGTGAATGTGTTCATGGTGTGCTGGGTGGTGAACTGGCTGAAGGGCAGAGCTCAGGGGGTTGTATGAGTGGGGCTGCATCTGGCAGGAGACCAGGCACCAGCGCTGTTCCTCAGGGTTCAGTGCTAGGGTCAGGGCTGTTCAATATATTGATCTATGGTCTGGATGCAGGAGTTAAGTGTACAAATAGCAAGTTCACTAACAGTACCAAACTTGGAGGTGCTGTTCACTCTCTTCAGGGACAAGAGACTTGCAGAGGGATCTAGATAGGCTGGAGCATTGGACTGTGATTAATAGGATGAAATTTAAGAAGTTGAAATGCTGGATTCTGCACCTGGGATGGAGTAACACCAAGCATGAGTATAAATTAGGAGATTTCTCTGCTGATGTTAATGTTTTTATGCTAATAATGTTTAGTCTTTTTAGTTTTTGTTATGGTGTGGGGGGAAAGGGGAAATGGACATCTTGGGAGGCTTGACAGGAGGCTGGTCAAACTCATTCCATTGGGTTTGGGCAGAGCACAGAGGCTAGAGGGAATGGTGGCAGTGACATACCTAGGCCCTGAGCAAGCACTGTCACCATGTGCTCAATTCACACCAAGCAGGAGGTGCCCCCCCCTATTGCTGAGGAATTCAGCAATAAATTTGTACCAGACAGGGCACCAGGGGGCTGTTTTGGTTTAACAGAGAAAAGTAATGACCTGAAGCCATGATATGCATTTCTTGCTGGTGGTCCTGGGCCTGTGCTGTATCTGTATGAAGTGAGTGCAGAGCACCAAAGCCCTCTCAGTCACCATTTAAAATTAATGTCATGGAGATCTATGTATTTACTGGGTCTGCCAAACAGCACTTAATTACTCAGAGCCCTTTTCCTCTTGTCTGCTTTGTTAAATAATGCAGAAAGTAACTGCAAATGATGGCTCGGGTTATTGGGTTGTGAGTGCAATATTTGCTGTGCTGCAGTGTTAAGTGCAGTCTGTGATGTGTGGTGCTGTAATTCCCATCTGCAGCAAAGGCAGATGTCAGAGGCACTTGGAAAGCAGGTAATGCTGAAGGAGTCAAAGAGCAAACTGCAGGTTTTGATGCTAAAAAGGTTCAGGTTTAACATTTCTAAGCAGCACAGAAGGATATTTACATAAATATTGTCTCATCTAATTCTCTCCCTGAATTTTAATTAAATATATTGGAGTAGGTGACTTTTTCCAACCCAGTGTGGCACATTCAACAAATAAAATCCTTGGGGAAAAAATTCTTCTTGATGAAGCTACAGTTCAGTGTAACAACTGCAAGTCTGTTACAATTCAATAACTATCTCATTGCTGACCTTGAATTACTTTTATTGTCAGAAATCAGTTTCTGTAAGAGAAATGGTAGCAGCTAGAGTTACTTATGACCTTTGTTGCTTGCATCAGCAATACAGCTGTTGTTGAGTAAGCCACAGACACTCAGCAGTTCTCCTAGACCCCAAGGAGGTCCTCTAGGACCCAGGGGAAGGCAGAAATACATGACAGAAAACTGCTTTGTGATATAGGTAAGAGTTTCTTCAAGGCTACCTCAAATTCTCCATCAGCATCAAATTCACTCTGAATAAGTAAAAAAAAAAAATATTAATAAAGGAGGAATTATAATTACTTCTTACTTTCCATCTAAGATCATGGTCTGAATTTATTTATTCATTCTAGCAGGATCTTCTTTTGGTGATAATATATTCATTTCCAAATCAAAGCTTGTTCACTTTAACAGGGGTCTGAAATCAAGCCAGAGTCTTAAGTAACTTCAGCCTTTAAAATAGTTTGAGACATATGTTTATATTAACTGAAGCAAAACCTTATATGCAGCCACACACAACCACAGAAAACTAGAATTTCAGTTCAGAGGCCACAAGTTGTGCCAAAGGCCCATTTTCATTAGTTTGTTGAAAATTTATTTGCTTTTTTTCTTTTCTTGCCACTGTCTTAATCTGTGATCACAGCTCCTCCTTCCACTTATGCTTCATTGTTAGCTTATTCCCTCAGTTCACATCTCTCTGATTTCTTTGGTCAAGGGTGAAGAGCTCCAAACATAGATTGAAAGGATTGTATCAACATTATCAGTTGGTTCTGCTTCAATTGGCAACTCCTCTGCCTTTCAAGGACGGTATTTGATGTACTGTGCTGGTTTTTTTCTTTTCAAAGTTATTTGGGGAGCTTTCTCCATATTCTTTGCTGGTATTAAATTATCCTAGTCATCTCATCTCCTAAGATAGAGGAACATGCATTTATTTTAAGAAATTACATAATAGCATATTCTTCAGGTGGCTTCATGTCTCTTTCACTATTTTCACTCTGGTTCTTGTCATTCCCCTCATTTTTATCTGAGACAGAACCATCTCTTCTGCACCCATATCTTCTGTGTTCTTCATGATTTGGGATGATCACTTTGCAACCAGATTTGTCTTGTTCAGCCAAAACTTGGAGAATTTGACCCTACAGGTAAACTCAAACTCACATTCTACAAAAACGGAGCTGTGACTTTTTTTTTTTTTTTTTGCATACTGGGATTTATCCTATGACAAGGCTTTAATGCTAAACTTCTTTTACTCTTCTTAAATGATTTAAAGATAACCTAAGGCAAAGCGAGCCAAGGTGTTCATGAAGTTCAGCCAGATTTTTCAAGTAGGATACAAGGGAATACACTGTTTCAATTGAAGGTGACCTACAGTGACCATCCAGTCCCATGGCCTGACCAGTTCCAGGCTTTTATGTCTTAAGAATGTATTTACAGAATATGTGCTGCCTTGGCCACTCACATGGATATTGGCAAACCATTTGATTGATTCCCTCTAACTCGAGTTCCAGTTTATCCACTATTCCTTGCAGAGACACACCAGCTGAGATCTTGAGAAGTGTTTAGGTGCACATCTTGCTTAAGGCTGAGCTCCTTTGACTTTGGCCAAGGTTCACAAGCTGTTGAGACTGAAATGGATGTTGTTCAGGTATGGAGCTCAGAAAGACAAAGACAAGCCTGTTGGCTCTGATCCACAGGCATTTATTTTAGACTTCTCAGCATGTGGGCAGGGTAGCCCTGCGCCTTTTCTAAACTTCTTGAAGCAGAAGTCCAGATTACTTACTATTCAGGGCATCAGCTGAACATACCAGAACCCTGAAATTTGAGAAATAAAGTAGTAGTCCCCCATGTAACTACTCTGTCTTGAAAAGTAAATCTAAGCACAAGCACTGTTTTATGTTTGATAATGTGTTATTAGCAGAACTCCTCCTGCCTACGGTTCACACCAACAAATCTGGCACAAAGTGCCACTACCAGTGATGTTCATACTCTCTGATTGCAAACAGTACTGTAGCCTTAAAGATGCAAGCCAGTACAGTAACCTGTTGCTAATGCAATAAACATGGACTTCAAATCAAGTTTTGAAATAGAAAAAATTCAGTGGCTATGAGTTAAGGGTCAAGTCTAAGTAAGTTTTCTAAAGAGCCAGCTGGTCTTCTGCCAGATCTTCTGGTTCACCCACAGACTGGTTTCCCTTCAGCTTTGCTGGCATCTCTCTGTTTAGGTAATGCCATGACTCTCTGCCACGTTTATTTCTTATTACAAAATCCTTAATACAGTACTGGATGAGTTTGAATGGTCCCCCTTGATATTAAAGGAAAGAAGCCTTATTTCAACATGGCTACTGGTTTGGTGTTCCTTTTTTCATCAGTGCTGTGTTGCCAAGTCTGGCATATTTATTGTGACTTCCAAACTATTTGATGTCTTGTAAAACAAGACCTAAAATATATTTTAAAAGTGCTGATGTCCCAGGTCTCATTTTCAAGTGATTAAACGAGAATCTCAGCCTTCACTTAAGAAACACATTTCAGGGCTCAGAATTGTTGAGAAGTAATTGAAAACACTGTTTGAAGCACTTGAAAATTACTGAAAGTGAAAAATACTGGTAGTGCTCATATACTCTGCAAATTGAGAAATCAGAATATGTTAAAAAAGAGAGCTCATTCTTTTTCTTTTTTAACAGAAGTCCCATGGTTTTTAAGCTAATCTTGAGACTCAGGAACAAGAGCAGTCAAGCCCTCCTCTTTGACTATCTGTTTTCCCCAATTACTTATGCTGTTCTGTTATTCAAGCTTCTCCTTAAGTCAAGTGGATCAGATGGAGGATGAGGACTTGGCTTAGCACCTGCCTTTGCTAAGTTTCATGGTAAAGGAGACCCACAAAGGGAGACTGGTGCTCGTTGGTGTTCCTCTTCCACAGCCAGGCCACCTCACTTCACCTTTTTTGATTTCTGTTTCAAAAAGCTCAAAAGGTTTTACCTGTTTCTTGAAGTTTACTGCATTTCCCTTTCTGAATATGAAGATTTTCCTGCCCCAGTTTATCTCAAAAAAATTGCTGACAGTGTGCCATGTGCAGCTCTTGTAGCATGGCCGGGGCAATGCTCAGCATTTACAAAGGAATACCTTTCTCTCAGATGTTTGAATTCAAGCCATACTGTTGTTATTTATTAAATAAATAAAACTTTATTTCCTGATGTCTTATTTATTAAAGACTAAGTGTTTATTTAAAATGTTAGGCTTTGTGCTTACTCTCAGGTCAGGAATGACTTTTACTCCACATAGTACAAGTGCGGGTGTGGTGTTTCTGTTCCGTGGAACACATGAGAATGAAGAAGTGTGGTGGGCTCCCTGCACTGGGCATCTGTGCTGGGCTGCACTTGGTCTGACTGGGCACAACTCCTCATTTCCCTGAAATGGCACCTGGTTTGTGCCAGAAGGAGTGGAAGGTGGCTCAGGTTATTTTTAAGGTGTCCTAAGCAGGTTGAAAGGCTGTCTCGATTTGAATGACAGGTGTCTGCTAAGGAAGGCAGGAGCCTCCCTTGGAATTAAGAATGTAAACCCCCTCCCTCTTAATTATTATAATTTTGAAATTAAGGGAGCTCTCAGGCAAAGATATGGGAATCGGAATAACAGTTCTTTATTAGGAGAACTAAAATAAAGCAAGCATGCAGTATTAAGAAAACAAACAAACCCACTGACAGAGTCAGAATACAACTTGACATCCTGTGGGTCAGTTAGAATGGTGGGTGCCGTCCTTCTGGAATGGCAGATGTGGCTCTGTTGAAGCAGTGATCCTGTAGAAAGGTGCAGCCCTCTGCTGAAGGTCCAGTGGAGATAGATGGGCCTGGTCTTCCTCTGAGAATCCAATGGAAAAGGCTGCTGTGGTGTCCCAAATCTCAGGTTTTTATCCAGGTAGAGAGGCTTGGCTCCTCCCTCTGGATGGAGCATTTCCCAATGGGATGATGTAATTTTATCAGTGGACTCAATGGCCCATTAGCAGAAGATCTCTCCCTGGAGGGAGGATGGGTCAGGAAGAGATAAAGAAACTGCCCTTGCTGGTTTATTATCAGCTGGCCTATTGACAGAAGATTACACCACCCCCTGTCCCAGTTCCAACAGATGATAATGGAATACACACTTTTGGTTACATTTTTCACTGCAACCTGTGATAAAGGCTCACTTTCCCAGAATGGCTTTAGAAAACTTAAAGCAAACTTAATGAGGATTTGAAGCTTGCAAACTTTTGTGAGACAGGCTCGTAATCACCTCACTCTCTGCTAAGGAATTTGGGCTGGAATATTAATAGCTTTTGAGCAGTGTTTTCTCATATAGAAGGGTTACTTCAGCATTAGAGGTGGATACTGCAACTTAGATAAAAACTTAGATAAGGGCTAAGTTCAGTTCCTAGTTTTGCTAACTAGCTGTCCTAGGACTTCACAGGAACTCTTTCTCTGCCTCTGTTCTGCTCTTGGGGTTTTTTTGGTCCACATCCCATTTCTGCCTTCCCCTAAGATACATTCTGTTTCCCACCCACGCCTTTCCTCATCTGAGAATTACTTAACTTTCTGAAGAGGAGTCCTGTGAAATGTATCCTACACAGATGCACTGCTAGGGTGGAGCTGGGAATAGAGCATGGGTGGAAACAAGGGACTGGGACAGGGATGAGGGAGAACGGAGGCATGAGCCAGCAGTGTGGCCAGGGGGCCAGAAAGACCTGTGACATTCTGGTCTGTTTAAAAAATATTGTGTCAAGGGGTACTGGGGAAGCAACTGTCCCTCAGTACCTGGCACCAGTGAAGATGCACTGCTGATTCTGTGTCCAGTTCTTGGCCTCTCAAGAGAAGAAAGATGTTGAGATCCTGGAGTCAGTCCAGAGGAGGGCAATGGAGCTGGTGAAGGGTCTGGAGTGCAAGTCCTATGAGGAGCAGCTGAGAGAATTGGAGTTGTTCAGCCTGGGAGGAGGCACAAGGGTGACCTTATCACTCTCTACAACTGCCTGAAAGGAGAGAGTAGCAAGGTGAGGGTCTGGCTCTTCTCCCATGCAACCAGTGACAAGGACAAGAGGAAATGTCCTTGAGCTGTGCCAAGGGAGGTTTAGGCTGGACATCAGCAAGACTTTTTTCACTGAAAGAGTGATTAGACCTTGGAATGGGCTGACCAGCAAGATGGTGGAGGCATTGTCCTTGGGCATGCTCACAGAATGACTGGATGTGGCACTTAAGTGCTACGGTGCCATTCCCATGGTGGCATTCCATCACAGGTCAGACCCAATGATCTTGGAGGTCTTTTCCAACCTTAATGATTCTATGATATGGGACAATAAGACACTGCAGCTCAGGGACAAGAGACCAGAACTGCTGTTTTCGGTGTCTCTATAAATTTAAATCAGCTTATGATGATATTGTAGTGTCCCCTCAGAAGCCTTCATAAGCCCATGGTGTACACACAGAATGCAGAGCAGCCTAAGTAGTCAAGATAAAGTTGTGTGGGAGATGGGTTTCCATCTAGAGCAGGTGTTCTCAGGGATGATCCTCCTGTGCCTAATTTTAGTGCACAGCCTTTTCCATTGATTGGTATGAGTGCCTTCTCTTCTGGTAGTCTGCTGTTTGGAGTTCCTTTGACCTTGGCCTGTGTATCAGTGCCAGTTAACAAGCTTCTCCAGCTTCCCTATGCTTTTCTCACTGTTACCTACATATCTCAGCAAACTGGCTCTCACAGAACACCCTAATCACCTCCATGGTCTCTGAGAGTGACAGAGGGTTTGTTTGTGTGCAAATTAGTAAGCTAGGGTAAGTAAAATCAATAGAGAACAAGGCTACAGCAAAGCAAAACCTATAATTCCTTTATTGGACAAGAGGGTATGCTTGTAAACATGCTAAAAATGCTTGGGATATGGAAACTCACTGGCAGACACCACTGTTTCCTATGAAGCTTTGCAGCCATAATTCGGCAAATGGAGTCATCATGGCCCTTGGACCAGCACCACCAAAGCCTCTGCTAAGTTCACCATTGAATTTATCAACTAAGAAACCAAACCCTAAATTCTGGCTTGTTCAAGAGTGAAAATCCTACCTCAGATCTTCCTGAAACAGATCAATATTCTTTCTTGCTGGACTGCAGCTGCATGAGTGCTGTGTAGTGTTGAAACATGGTCAGTTTTTACTTTATAGGCAATGGGATCTGCAAATTGGAGGAGCTAAGGTCGCCTAAGTTACTAAGTTTATTTGTCTGTTCTAAGCCAAGAATGTATTACCGTGGGAAGATGGATGTTGTACAGGCACCCACAGAGGAAAACAAATCCACCTGACAATCAGACTCCTGAAGAATGTGTTACTCATATTTACTGAGAATGAGTGGCCTGACCTACTCCTGGGTTTGCTCAGAGCAGAGTTCTTGGTTAATTTTGTCCTTAGAGATTTTTAAGACATATAAAAGAGAGTCTCAGTAAAGCTGGGTTAGACTTCTGTTTTTATTGGTGGATCTACTCTCGTTTTTATCAGATATTGATGTCTTCCTGTTGTAAATACCCGGAATCCTCCCATGTAGGCAGACCTTTGTTGCACTAGAGTTATACTGAGGGCTGTAACAGGTAATGACAGATGCAGCCCATCAGACACCTCCCAGTGATGTTTTCCGCACACTTCCAGGTCTGAGGAGCTTGTAGGGGTCACTGGATTGGTTCCAAGTACCAAGTAGAAGACAGGAAAGTCTAGTGTATGTTGGGAAGTGTGTAGTATGTTTTCACCTCGTTTGGAGCTGCTGCGCTGGGAAGCCGTTTATACAGAGCTGCTATGTGAAAGGAAGTTGCATGTGTTTAGAATGGCTATATGTATATATAAGAAAGGTAACTGTGCATGTGCCATAGATTTGTGTATCATACATATGTATGTCATAAGCAAATTTAATGGGGGATACAACTGTCAGTGCAGCTTGAAAGAATCCTTTGAATTCACTGTTGCAAGCATGTGGGCCGGCAATTTATGTATTAGCTCCAGAGGGAAAAAAATATGTCTTCAGCAGACAGCTGATGAGTCTTGGTACCTTTTTGTGAGCCTAATTGACCTTCTCCTGTAATCACTAATCCTCATCTCACCCTGTCTGTCCCCAAGCTTTCCAAGTGGAGTACTCTAGATCTTTTTAAACATTTTGAAATGGGCAGTCATAGTCTGTCATCCTGCAGACAATAAATTTCCACTGGCGATCCCTGCATGAAAGAGAGATAAGAGAAAGAGATTAGTGAGCCAGAACTGCAGAAAATGCTATACAAATAAGAGTAGCTTTATATTAGGTATTATAGCAACAAAAACATCTGTCTGCCATTAGCTGACTTTCATGTGAGTGCTCTATGTTTTCAAGAGTCAAAGGGACATTAAATGTGTGTAATAGTTACAATTCCCTCATACTCCTTTACAAGATAAGGAAATCAGCTCTCTGAGTAAGTAGGTGTCTGAGTATCCTTCAGAAGACAGTGAATCCTGATGGTGATCAGTCCTGAATTGACTTTAAATCAGTGACCAAGAGGAGAAGGATGATTCTGTCAAAAGTTATTGTCATGTCATATATGGTTCAGGAATGTGAAAGAAGTGTAAAGTACTTGGTTGATTTGCAAGCTATGTCTGAGGGGAGTTATCCATACAGAAAATTTAACTTTCTTTTTGGTTTTTTAGTGTCTTTTACTGCTAGGTCTTACAGTTAGTGTCCTTTAATAAAGATCTGAAGGAATCAACAGTGAGAGAAATGAAATTCATTTCTCATGCTTGATCAAGTCTCATGTGAGGAAGAGTAACATTTATGAATATAAGGAGAGTTTATGCTCTTCCCAGTTTGTGAGTGGTAGTCTCTCTCAAGAGAGTGATAAGAAATCTAGAAATTGTTAGTAGGAAGCCTGACTGGAGCTGTGGGATTCAACAGTGGAGGCCAGTGATTTAGTGTCCAATAGCCAAAACAGCCTACAAATTTCATTTCCACCTTAGCTTATTTTACAATAAATTTTCCTCTGACAAATAAACATGAGTTCAGAGGATCAAATACCATCCTGCTGTGAAGGGAATGTTGAATTTAGGCTGCTTGATACTGGCTAACTTGAATTTGGATCCAAACTACAGTCTTTGCAGATGGCAGTTTTCACTTACATGGGTAATGGGTGGTCCTCCTAGAGGTTTCTGAAAGTTTGAATTCTACTAATAGTGATTTCCTAAAGCTGAGGCATGGGACAGGTAATGCTGCTGGGGTGATTTAATAGAAGCTTGCATTTAAAGACCCCTGCACCAAACTGGTGCCAAACTTCTGCCTCTCAGGAACGTGCTGAGACCCCTGAGCCCAGATTTTGGTATTAACTGTGCTTACAAGGTGTCATTGACTGGGTAGCTGTGTCCTGGAATAAGACTAATTTGACTTTTAAGCCCTGTAGGTATATGTTTTGTACCTACCCAGTAAGTATAAAAGTTCTAATTGCAGCTTTTGTTAACTGAGGTTTTTTAATTGAAAATTTACTGTGTTACTAAGCTACAAGTTTATCCTGGGTGTCATTTGGAACTGGATTTGTATCATGCTCATCAGCAAGTATGATGTAACAGTTATGTAGTATTTTTCTTTGGTTTTCTTTAGATCTTTCCTAGATGTTTTCAGATTATAATTTCCTTGTAAAACTTTTACCAAAGGTTAATGAAATGCAAGATTCATTTTTAGCTTTATTTTAAGAGTCTCTTATTTCTCTATGTGCATACTCTTCAGAGACAGTTATTACTCTTTTGATCACTGAGTTAGCAAGAGAGATAAAAATAGAGGACCCCTCTGTGAAAACAGGATTCTATTGGTCAAAGTTAAGGTCTGCTAAGTTAACACCCGTTGTCAGAGAGACTTTCAGCTCAAAACCTTAGGTTAAGTAGTTTTTCTAAAATAGGACATTGTGAAATTAAGAGTCATGCCTTTAAAAGAAATATATTTTAGTCATTTGAATTAATAACATGCTTTAAAATCCTGGAACAGAATTATTTCTGAAGCTGTCATTTCAGCTTGGACTTGAAGACACTAACATCTATGTACATGGTTGATACATTTATGGTGTTTTACCTTTTTTCCTGTTACTTGTGTTTGAACTCAAACATATATGCCCAGCTTCTCAGGATGCAGACAATTACTTTGTGCTATTGCTACTGTGTGCTTAATTCAGCAGTTCTCAGCCTGTTTTAATTTGTAGATCCCTTACAAGTTTACCAATGAGGATGTAGATGCCATCAGGAATTGCCTTATGAGGCATACTCTAGAAAATATCTGAACTTGCCTTTGCAGATCCTTAACACCAGTTTGTAGGTGTCATCCCCTCCCAGTTACTAAATTCATGCATTTTCCTTGACTTCAGGAATCAATATTGAACTGTCACTTTTGCTTTCCAGCTGTCATGTGCTGTCAGATTTAAATTTTTGATGTATAGAGACATTTCTTTTCTCTCCAAATATTGTTGAATAATCTGTTTCCAATTCAGTGAAAAAAATTTCTGTGAATTCCTATTCATATTGGGTTTGACAAAATCCTCTTTTATCGGTCATATGAAACGTATTAGGGACCTTAAAAACCCTATAATTTAGCTCAGCTGAGCTTGGTGAATGTCCAGCTTGTCTGGGCATTTCAAACATCCTTTACTGTTGAGGTATCTGGCTGTTGATTTATTTTCAGTTATGATATCTGAACAGTTAAGAAATAACTGGCTGTCCAGATAACCCAAATAAATGGAACAGAAAACAGTTTTGTAAAAGAAATGAGCTTTTGACAGTCTGTATGGGCTGCTTTTATACTATATAGCAAAGGACAAGCTATGGCTCTTACTGAGAACACCTTGTAATTCCATCCTCCCTGTCCGAGATACTTGCTGCAGGTTGGGTTGTGAGTGCTCCAGTGGTGCTGTCTGGATTCAGGAGACTGATCCAACCAGATTACAGCCACGTAACCATGCTCTACCAGAAAGCCATACCATCATTGCTTGGCATGTCTCAGAGCTCAGGCTGAAGGTATTATGTTGTTTGGTTTGTGGGTTTAATTTTGGGAGCTATTTTGCCAAGAGTTTGCAATGTGCATGTGTATGTGGGCAGCTTCAGTTGTTTACAACCTGTTCCACATAGCCCATGTCCTTCTCTGAAATCTGACTGTATCAGTCTGTCTAACAAAAGATGCTGCCCTTCCCTGCAAATATTCCCTTATTCATGTCCTTAGGTCATCCTGTCTGCATCAGTGTCACCACCACACTCCTGAACGGGCTCCCAGAGATACTTCAGGCCTTTTGTAATTCTTTCCAGCTGCTTTTGCCTTGCTTTATAGACAGTTGTTTTCTCCTTCTGACCTATTTAAAATGAGACTGGAAAATGTAAATAACAACCACTTCTGAAGTCTTTTCTCCACAAATGAGCAGATAAAACCTTCGATGATAAACAATAACTCTTTCATTCATTCCTGATACATAGGCATGGAATCACTCACAAAGCGTGATTACAGAAGTGCTGATGGGGATAACATAATTCTAAACTTTCTACATCCTTTGCTACAAGCATCACATGCTGTCTCAAATATCCTTGTATCAACAGTGGCCTCAGTGATGCAATGTCTTAGGGAGTAGGAAGGGAAGATATGATTTCTGCAAGTTTATTGAAAAAGTCTGAAAATACCTATCTGTTTGAGGTGATTGGGAAAGCTTAAACTGAAATACATTCAGAGGCTTTTTTGCCTCTTGTTAATGTAAGAACATCATGAACTAACTAGTATGGACACAAGTTTAATGTGCTTGAAAATGAAGAGGAATTAAAAAATATTCACATAGACAAGTGGAAATGTTCATGCTCCAGGCAGACTGAGACTCAGAAGACCTTTTCCTGCTCCTATTCTGCCTCATGAGCTACAAAGAACCATTAAGGATGACAAATTTTGCTGACTTTTGTGATTAATACTGCTCAGGAGGAGTGTGACAGCCTGAATCTGAATTCTGAACTGGTGTAGCAAGATTTTTTTTTTCACTTCATTCTCTTGGCAACAAAATTGTTTCTGGTTGTTCTGGAAGCTGAGGACCAGAAAGTTCATTGGTGCAGAAAACTTTTCTAGTTTGTAATTCACAAAATATTTTCTCTGTAGTTTCAACCTGCTACTATTGAAGGTGTAGGACTGCCACCAGAGCAGAGGTTGGACAAAGGTGTGCTGGAGGCTTCTTCCTCTTTTGGCACTGTGGTCCTGTGAGGACCTGTACTCCTGAAGTACATTGCCACGATGCTGCCTTTGCTCCTGACCAGTCACCCCACTGCCACCCTGTTCTGACAGCTGCCTTCAGCAGTCCGAGACAGAAATCTGCCCAGAGGCATAGGCTACTTCAGCTGCTTTGTTTTCCAGGCTTGTCCTTGTGATTCTAGACTTTACCCTGGTCCACATCCAATGGAGTCTGGATTCCAGCTGCAGGGGAATGCACTGTCTGCATTATTTCCCCTACTCTCTGCCACAACCATAAGGAACAAAGATTAAGGATAGCACTGGGGAACATCTAAGATGAAAAGCCCTGAATGGGGCTGTCCCTTATGACCTTGTAATTTCTTTATATAAAGTGATAAATAGATATCTTTGAGTCAAGTATCTGTGAAAGTTATTCTTCCACTTGTAGGAAGAATTTGCAAACACAGCTTCCATTGATAATAAACAAAATAATGTATTTTAGCCAGAAAATTACCTGCAGCAGTCTTGCAATGTGTTGTCACCTCTGGAAAAGCCTCTTTATTTTAGATAACCTTTTGATTAAAGGATCCCTATAGCAAACTTTGGCAAGCTGAGAGCATTACAGTGACAAAAGCACTTCGGCTGCTTTAAGTGTTGTTAGGAACAGCTTGAAATATTGATGTCTTTAAACTCTCACTCCTCTCTTCTGTCCCCCTTCTCATGTAGCCTCTCTTGGCAGAGCAGTGCAGCACACCTTGCCTTGCTATCTGTGCTGTGCATAATAACAAATGCTTTAATATACTGGACTCAGGTGCCTAATAAAAGACACCAGCAAAGAAATAGCTCACAATTGATGTATTTGAGGGCAGCTTGAAAGAATCAAGATCCCTCCCCCACAATCAGGTTTCAGTGACTGCTAACACTCTTCTTAAACCTGCTCTGTTCGGATCTCTGTAGCCCTCGGCAGACAACAACGTGGGATTTATGTTAAGCTCACATTTTAAAACTTTGCAGTTGTGCATAGTAAAAGGGAGAAATATTCCTTTTTAACTGAATGGAAAAACTGTGAATCCATTTGCATGACTACAGCTTCACTAGCCATAGGGCCTCTCCCAAGAGGACTAGCAAATACCAAGAAATGACCAGGACTGATCAAGAAAATATAGTTGACTCATTTTCTGGAAAAGGATCAAGGTGCATGACACTGCCTGAATTCCTGGAGTGGCTTGAATCTGTTAGAATTATGCTGAAATGCATTGGGCAGTTTAAGGCATTCACATTGCAGTTTGTATGGTCTTAAATTTACATGCTGGCAGATTTTGCTTCTCTGCAAAGAAAAGTGGACCAAAATAGGTCCCTCATTCCCTGAATGCACAGGGTGTTGTTGCTGAGCTCAATGAGATATACTCCAACTAGAGGTAGGTGAGAAACAATACTTGAGATCTGTTGCATCTTGTGAAGGTCAGATTCAGCCCAACCTACCACTGCTGTATTTTTTCACTGCTCAGATGGACGTGGCAAATGATCCCCATTAACATGCCCTGCTCCTGATACACCTCTCTGGACAATGAATCATATGTGCTGTGAACTTTGATCCTCAGAATTACTAGTGTGGTGCTGAGTACCACAGCAGATGGTGTGTAGCCAAGCACTGTTGGGGGGAAATAGAAAAGACAGACTTTTAAAATTTTCTGATGCAACAGATGAAAAGCAAACCTGTGCACAGCAGAGAAAGTTGTGGTTGCCCCACGGATGTAATAGTCGTAAGTGTACATCATCATGTCCATATCTTCTCCGTAGTGTCCTGGATATTCTGTTGTTAACCTTTGCATTAAGGAAAAAGAAGATAATATAATTCACCATCTTATAGAAGAGCCCAGTTGAATGAATACAACTCAGTTAGATTTCTCCTGCTTCTTTGAAAGTTCTTGTTTCTTAATGGCACCAAAAGATACGGTCTCATGAGACTGCCTTTCTCCTCTATGCTACTAATTCAGGTATATATTTGAATAAAATTCAGCAACTTTAGAACAGTTAAGAGCAAACTGCAGTATTGGAATATATATATATATACATCTGCAGCTCTGAGATAAAAGCAATCTGAACAAGAAGGTAAAGCTCATCTACTCCTTATGTCTCTATTGCAGGGACTTGCTCCAACCTCTTGTGAGTCTCTTTGGTTTGTGGCTGTAAACTGCGGCAAATCTTGCCAAGACAAACAACCTTAATTTATGAATTATATTAAGTGAATATAACAATTAATCCATTATTCTTTGTTGGTTTATCTTTCTGCCTAATTTATAATGTAAAAATATGGGCCTGGGCAGTATTTTTGCAGTGTATTATATCTGAGAACCTCAAAGTGCTTCTTCAATTATTAACCAAATTATGATTGCTGCTTCCCTGGGAAATAGGCAAGTAATACAGATAATGAGGAGATTCAAGGAGGGGCTGGAAGCCTGACCTGTACTTTCTGTCAACATTATATTTGAAGTCTGAATGGAAACCTGGCACTCCTTGTATTACACCATTTTACATGGGAGGTGCTACTGGAGTTGTCAGCTTCATTCTGAAATGGCAAAGAGAAGCTTCAGGTTCCCTGTAGGGGAGATGCTGTTCCTGTGGAAATAAACAGCCCAACTCCTGTTGAGACTAATAGGGTTAAGACACCCTTACAGAAATCCTGACAACCTTTTCCTGAATTAATCCAGCCCAGCAGCAGTACTTGAACGATGCTTGAAGATGATTCAAGCACATTCCAGCCAGCACTTGTGCATGTTTACATTTTGTTAAATCAGTGGAGCTTAAGCACAGGCTTAAATATTTTACTCACTAGGAAGACAGATATTGGGATGGGTTTGAGTTTTTAGAAGATGCTTTGGGTGTATTTGGACCCCAAACCTGTAACTGTTGGAGAACTCAGAAGCAGAAAGTTTACCTGAAAACTGAGGTACTCTGAGCTATTAGGTTGCTTTCCAGGTCATATACTGCTTTTAAATATGAGAGATCATTCAGTTGGAACCGCATTCCTAACAAATCATTTTTCTTTGACAAATGAAAAATGTGTCTGGATATGAAACTCAAGCATCACCTTATAAGAGCCTCAAGTCTAATCTGTCAACTTCTTCGAATGTATCTTGTTCTCATGCTTCCTGTCCTTTGACCATGATAATTATCACACAGATTCCAAGCTGGAGTACAAGGACACCCATCCCAGAGTGTGTTTGGGAAGCAGAAGATCAGGCCTGGTCACAGTGTCTGAGTTCTGACCATGGATGCATGGATGTGCAAAGCCCTTGCAGTGCTCTTCCATTGGTAAGAAATAACAGCAGTATTTCACAGGTCATGCAGACTAGGGGAAAGATACTGCAGACTAGAGGAAAGAGAAGAAGCCAGGAACACTGCCCACTCAGCCAGAGGAGAGTCTGCATAATTAGTTTACTAATTTGAAGCCTGAGTGCCTGATAGTGCATCTTCAGAAAATCTAGGGTCATAGAAGGTTTTAAAAATGAAGACTAGCCAGGAACCAGCATTCAATTTTGCATTTTCCCATCAACTCTAGGTTTTGACACTTTGTTTAGGGATTATTATGAGAAACCACTAAGACGTGTGTTTTTATATGTTCTACCAAATGTGTTTCGTAACATCTGTTTGGCGCTCAGCGAGGAAAATGTTCTGTAATCTTGACCAGCAGTATGTGCTGGGCAGATGAAACTGTGCACACCACAAGATTAAAAACCTGCTTTTTGCTCTACTCAGAAATACAACTGAGAGTCAGTTCTTTGAACTTCTTTCATGGGCCTCTCAGTTGAAAAGTAAATTTGCTGACAACCATTTGAATTGCTGTGGTCTCACAGACCTTTTGCAGAGGCATGCAGTGTTATTCTGAAGTGCAGTGGGAGTCTTCATTTAGCTTCCCCCTATTTTCTTTCTGACTACTGTCATCTTCCCCTCCCTCTCTATTAACTTCTCCAGATTACCATGCAGCCTCTTAAGGCTCCTCCACTTAGAAATGTTCAAAAAGCAAATCTGTGCAATTACCAAGACCAAATTATTTGGGGACTTGAGCTGCTCTGAAGTGTGTCTTGTTTCATAGGCAGATGCCTACTAACTCCTTTTGTTCTGGAGAGAAAAAACATAACTAGTGCTATGACAGCAGTGTTCAAGTTCACATGAGTCTGTTTAGTCTGTCTAATTCATTTCTCTTTGATGATTGCTGTACTAATTTCTGAAACTGTTCCCCTAAGCCCCTGTGTTTCAAGATTGTCTGGCTTGCACTGTGCCCTTTAGAAGGAAATGCGATTGATTGTCTATGTAACAAGGCTCTGTGGTGTGTCCCATTCCTTTTCTATTAACTCAATTTTTTGAATCCTGAGGGTAATTCACACAAAATGTGTCTGCACTTAAAGATGCCCAAGTGTTTAATGCATAGAGATAGTCAGTATGTGGTTTTCTCATCATGAAGAGGAAAAAGGTCATCTAAGACAGCCATTGAGGGTCTTCCCAAAGTGATCTGCCTGGCACAGGATAGTGGCTCCCTTAGGTTTTGTTGTAGCTTGGCCTGTACCCTTTTTATCAAATACTTAGCTGAAAATGTTAAATGTTTTACTCACTAACAAATGCAAAGTGCATATCAACTTGTGAGCCACCTACCATGGCCCCACAGACACAGAAATTATTTACAAACGTGGTAGCATTTGTAAGCCACACGTGGCAATGAATGGTTTATACTCGAGAGGAGTCAGAATCTAGTGTGAGGCACTTTTTGCCCTAGTTAGGGAGGATTTGCCTGCCCACAGGCTTTTCATTTGGGAAAAGCCATCCACGGTAACCTTCAGAGTGCCCTGTTAGCTCCTCTGGCATTGAACTCATAGCAGAGAATCGGGCTAGGGGAGCAGTAAGAAGCCTGGGAATTGCCAAGTGCCCAAAGTTGCTGCTGCTGCTTGGTGTTGTATGACCAAGCCCAGGTTCCTGTGGTGCCTGAGGGGGTAGGTGACTGGGGGCCCTAGGAAAGAGGCTGGCAAAGCAGCTGTGAGAAGATGTGTGTTATGATTGTGGGCTCTAAGCACTGAGTAATTGGTGCCAAACAAACGCTCAGGGGCCAGCAGGGTGCATTTAGTGGAATTGTTTGTTAAACCCAGATACACACACAGGTGTGAAGTTTGGGGGAAGGAGTTGTAGGGGGGAAAAGAGTAATGTGAGACCTTCAACAAGTGGTAATCTTTTCAGTCTGTGTGATCTGTTTGAAAGAAAATACAGAAAACAGGAACTCTGGTTCAGCTTTTCACATCTACTTCTGGATGATTTTTGGGGTATGATGTTTGGGCACGAGAGACCTGAAGAACCAGTGGCATTGCTGAGAGGAGAAAGAAGGTAATTCTGTGTTTAAGACTGGGAAATAAAATCTTATGATAAGGGTGTAAGTAGTTTGGCCTGTTTGTGGGACAGTGGGAAATGTTGACAGAAAAAGATATTTCCATAATGGCATTTTTAGCGAGAATAGACTTGATATAGAATGGTTTATCTTTTTAGTGGTTTACATTGCTCCAACCATCCACGTTTTTCTAATGTATTTCACTATAATCCTATAAATCTTGCTCTGGGTAGGATATGTATTGAAAAAAAGCATTAAATCTTAACCAGGGTTACTGTTGTTATTATTTTATCTGAAAACAGCTGTGTTTTTTATTTTCTATGGTGGAGAATTGCTATGGTAGAGATTAATAGAAAACACAGAGTTACTCATTTAGCACCAAGAAGAATGTTTTGTACTAATCTACAGTGATCCGTGGCACTATTTTAACAATTGACTTCAGAAATAGTTATCATGAGTCTATTATTTACCAATAAGATCAAGTCACACCAATGGCTTTAGTATGTACAGCCTGCTGATTAATGAAATAAATGAGAACTGTGGGTATACCTTGGTTTCTGATACCAAGCAGACAGAAGAAATGAATATTGTAAAATATGAGAGATAGTTAGCGGTAGAACAGTTTCTGGCTCCAGTTGTGGAATATACTTATTCCTTGATAATAAGCACATGGTTTTGGAATATCTTACCCTGTTCACTTCTTGTGCAACTACACTGCTAGCAAGATGAATGGCTTCTCTTTAACCTTCATTTTCCTCTTTGTCTCTGAACTCATCCTCTAACAATGCCACAGCCAAAAGAAGGAGCTGTTCCATTTCAAGAGGAAAACATAATCTTTGACATAAAGTTTCTGACATTTGAGGACAAGTAGTGTCCCCTGAATGGCCTTACTTTCAGATGTTGTTCACAAGTGCTTCAAGAGTATTTCTTTCCTAAAGGAGAAGTTTTTTTCAAGAGTCACAAGCCTGCAGGTAACATTCAATGAACATGGGAATGATATGCCTCTTTAATCAATTTCAACTCTTCCTCCAGCCGGAAGACAGAGGTCTGCTTTACAGAATGCATCCTATGCTGAAAAGCCAAAGAAGGTCTTAATAAGCTGTCTACAGAAATTCTGGCAACTGCTGTGAGTAGAGATCCCAGATTAGCAGGGAACTAGAGGTGTCTTGGAGCTCCTCTAGAGACGAGAAGTTCTCCTGTGTGGCCATGTCATGTGTTTTGGGATTGAGTTCAGGCTCCAGGCTCTGAGCCCATAGGTTCACACAGACACATCACTGCTCCTCTATTCCCACTGTGTTGCACTGAAAGCCACCAGTGCTCCCGTGGCTGGGGAGCCACAAGGCTGGCTCAGAGGGAGCACAGTTCTTCCAGGCTTGCATGAGCTCCTGCAATGCAGGTATGAGCAGCAGCAGAGAGCTCAAGGCAACTTGTGCCTGTTCCTCAAGAAAGATATGTCCAAAATAACTTGGCTAGATTTCCAGAGTCAGATCATGTATTTCTCCTAAAATGTCTCTGGAAGATGGTCCTGTAGATTGAACTGTAAGGTTGTATTCAATGGGTAATATTAAAAAAAAAAATCATC
>VYXF01009892.1:135119-182687 GCA_013397295.1 Polioptila caerulea | reverse complement strand
TTTGAAAAATGGAAAAAGAGGGGAAGGAAATTGAATTGTCCAGAACTGCATGTTTCCACAACATCTATTCTGAATTCGCCTCTTGGGTTTGTATCTCTGCTACTGGTTATCTCTGAGAAACCTGCATAGGATCACACCATTTTCAATATGTGTTGTGAGGCAGGTTGAGTCAGGAAAACAAATAAGTGCTTTAAACCCCGTAACTCTTAGAAATTGTGATTGCTGCCTGGACAGTGTCACCATGACAGAGAGCAGCCACAGCTCCAGACAGACCTTCTGGCATTTAAACTGCTTATTGTTTGGAGAAGGGAAACAGTCATAAGCAGTATGTGCAGACTTGGGGCTGCTCTGTGACATGTGTTTGCTTTTCAGAGTATGGAGTCAAGCTTTCATTTGCTGGCAAAGAGAAAAATCAGAGCTCTAATGGGACCACTTAGTGACACTGTCTCTGCATTTATGATAGATTTGCTTCCTTTATGGTGCAAATCAGCATACAGTTTATTTTACTGTGGTAGCATTCCCTAGGCAGGTAAAGTAAAGAGAGCTTTTCTGCCTCCTGTGAAGAATGTTAATTATTTTCAGTATGTTAAAAATGTGCAGAATCCATGACAAGTCTTGGCATGATGCAGAAGGAAACTAAGTACTTGTAAAAAAATTTACAAAGCAAGTGCAAAACTATGAGACTGGAAAAGATTAGTGAATTTATTTTCAATATGAGCTTACTGCAGAGGTAAACGGAATTAACGGCGAGAAGATGAGCTGTGAAACAGAACTACTGGGTTCAAAAAGTAAGGATATAAATGCTAACAAATAAAGTCCTGTGTGTATTTGACTTCAGTTATTTTATTAAGCCAAGTGAAAGCAAAGTGTTGGTTTTGGTCAGCATGATGGTGTTATAAATTAGTGTTCCAATAAGTACCAGCAGTTTTCAAAAAATGCTGGGATGTTCTAGATGTAAAAACCAGGGCAAATTCTAACAAATCAGTTGCATGTCTCACGCACATAAGTAAAACCTGCCTTTATTCATTGTAGGGTCATCTCATTTAGGAGGAATGTAGCTCTGAAGCAGAAGAGACAAGAGAAACCATACATATGGATCAGCTGGTTTTCTGCTTTTATATTTACCAGAGAGGCCTGTATGGAGAAAACTGGAAGAGGAAGGAATCAAATACCCAAGGTGAGAGCTAATTTGAAACAGAGTTTTATCACACCTCAATATTGTCAGGTTTATTAAAAATGCATTTCTGCCCACGCCTGGTTTCATACTTAAGGATACATTGCACATTAAAAGTCAAGGCTGCTGAGAAATTCTGCAGCATGGATATTCTTTGAATATGGATTTTCCTGTGTAATGTATGATCCACAAAGTACCACCAACTTTGCATACTTCCCTGGTATTAGTTATAGAAACCTTTGCTTGAAAATAAGCCTCTTCAACCAAAAAATAGGAGTCAGCAGCATTTTGATTGCCATTTCTCCACAGTTACTTTATTTACAATGAACTCCTGGAACAGAACAAATACTATTATAGTTTGGGGCAGAAACTGCAATAAATAATAATACACTATACACACACATTTTTGTTGTGACTTACATGCATATACAGTGTGAGATCTTGTTCATGGTAGCCCAGAACTATTTTGTAGTTTTTGGAAAACATATCCTTTCTGTCAAATGCATCTTAACCAGTGCAAGATACAGACCAGAAGCGTGATGTGTGAACAAGGTCTTGTGACAATAACTTGGAAATGCCAATGAAAATCAGGTTGTGAGTGAGATCTCCCAAGCTTAGGGGATGGGGAGGTTGGTTTCTGTACACTGAAGTTTAACAATTCAGACAAGTCACATCTGTGACTTCGAGTAAAAATGAGTCCTAAGCATGGGGTTTCACACTACCCTGGTGAAGCTCATGTTGGTTATATGTTACTATAACAACCTGTACTCCCCCAGAGTACTACTACACTGTCCAGGCAGGGAAAGAGAGTAAACCAGAAAAGAAATCATTCCCTAGCAAATGATAGAAAAGAGACCACTGTTTTGGAGGAGAGACTTTATCTGCATGGTGTGGGTCTTCTAGTAAAATGTCCTCCTGTATGGGACCCCAGGATAACTCTGGTGGAAAAGGACTTCAAAAAGCCTCTACAGCCCTCTGCTACAAACAGGGTCAACCACAAGGTCAGACCAGGCTCCTAAGCTTTTATTTGGTTCAGTCTTGAAAGCCTCCAAGGAGCCTCTATGGGCAATCTGACCTCATAGAAGAAGCAGTTTTCTTTACATCCTGCTAAACTGATAGTCTTGCCCTCAAGCATGTCAGCTGCACCTTCCAATTTGGTGTCATATGCAAACTTGGCCAGCAGGTGCTTTGTTGCCTCCTCAAGGTCATTGATAGAGATATTAATCAGGACAGGCACCCAGGCTGGGTATCATCCTTTTACCACTGCCCTCTGAGCCTGTTAAAACACCATATTTTAATCCATCTAGCTGTCTGTCCATTCAGACCTTAACATCCAAATTTGGATAACTGTATGTGGAAAGAGCTTATATACATACACCTTGCTAACTCTTAAGGCAGAATGTTTTTCTAATGAACCCATAATCACAAACTGTGCACCAGAATCTTTTCATAAGGCAGCTGACACAGCTTCCCACCAGTTTTACAGCTCTCCCCTCCCAGAAGAATGTGAGTATATGGGATCTCTACCCTGCTTAGAGGGAAAAACGCTTCACCTGCCTTTGGAATGCTGCCTTTTCTGCATGGAACTGCAGGTGAAGTACATAAAAAATGGAAAATGACACAAAAATGGAATATTGTCACTGTTGGAAAAAGAAGGGCAGTATAGGAGCCTGTGTGCAGGTTACTGAAAGACTTCAGTAACCTCAAACATTTACAGCAGGATTTGCCTTACTCTGAATGACATTTTGCAAAGGAGAGACAAAGCTGTTCCCAGTTGTCAAGACAACATCTGAGAGAATAACAAAACAATAACAAAAAAAAGTCAGAGATTTCTGTTGTCTCTCTGAAAGTGTATGCAATGTTAGAGGAATACAGGAGATTGGAAGAACTGCTTAGAAGTCTGAGTGAGTTTCCCTCAGAGGGAAGAGCCTAGGCAGGTATGTAAATAAACCCCCAGGTAGGGAAAATCCTTAGGCAATGTCTGCTGGGAAGCAGGCAGAGGAATGTTCAGAAGAATGTTCAAAGACTTTGTCACAGTAATTCTACATTACAGTTCCTGTAATTTAAAGGCATTAAAAATAATAATATTAATTTAAAAGTATTTCTTTTCCTACCAGCTGCAAGGAGACAGAAGGATTAAAAGCAAGGCAGTGCTGTTGTGTTTGGCCAGTAGCCAGCCAGCCAAGTAAGATGAACAGGCAAATAAACAGTTTGTATGCATCTCAATGGGAAGCTTCCTCCAAAGCTGAAGTTTGGAAAAAAATATTCAAGCACAGGTTTACTTTTTTCTCACCCTACTTTCTTTTTTTTCCCCATTAAATGTAAGTGGGTTATTCTTTGTATCACTGAAAATAGCTAAATTTAAGATGATTGTAACCCTGGAGCATAAAATTATTAGTTCTCTTGAACAGAATGGACAGGAGTAATATGAGCTGCTTCTACACAGTCTGCTCCTGTCTTCAGTTTTCATTTAGAGAAACATACCTGTGCTGCGTTTTGGAGAAATTGGGAAGCTTGGGATGCATAGCTCATTTTTCCACCATCTCCATTAAGTTGCCAGCACCAGCTGTCATACTCTGCTGAGACCATCTTTTTCTTTTGGGTTTATGATCAGTAGCTCGTTTTGACTTTGATCTTTAAACAGTTTTGAGAGAGCAAACATAGTTGTATACACTCCTAACATTTTTTCTGAGGTAAGTGGTATAAGTTCACTCTTGTAAGTCATTGTGGCACAAATGTATAGCACCAAGATGCTCCTACTGCAGTAAATATGCTGAATTTATAGCGGGGAAAATGTCATTTAAGTTTGGAGACTTCTGTCATGGTTTCCAGCCCAGCTAGGCTGATGCTGATCCCCAGACCTGTTCATTGAGTACCAGCTACTGCACTGTGCTGATCAGAGCAGCTGCACCCTTGTTCCCTTCCCTTAGCCTTAGATCCTTGAGAATCCTGTTACAGACTGGCAATAACATGCTTAGCTCCATAAAACACAGTTAACTCTTTCAGAAAAGGTTTCTGACAGATCAAGCAGCCAAGGACATTTATAGGGACTGTTGGGGGAACGAGGCTCACAGGTTTGGTGTGAACTCACCAGCAGGAATACGGGCACCTCCGGCTGTAGCGGCAGCAGTAAAATTGCCATTCACGGTCCAGCACCGACGGGAAATACTGACTCTGGAAACCAGCCACCAGCCCATTGTTTGAGCAGGTTTGGTACCTAATAATGAGAGGGAAGAAGAGAACACACAAGGAAAACATGCTATTAGATTCCTTGATAGTTTCAAACATTTCTCAAAACAGCATTAATATTTTTGATATAGAGCACAACTTAAGGGTTTGACTTTGTGCTGAGAAGCACTGCTTGCACTTGCTGTGCATAGAGTAACCATTTTTTATAAGGAAGAACTCGTCGTGAACCAATGTCTTAATGTTTATGTTGCACCAAAAACTACTTAATCACGCTAAAGTATTTAATCATACTGGTATGCTAACCAGGAAAGAAGATTGTTCTGGTGTTGGTATTCTCAACTGTTTACAAATCACGAGACTGACTTCAAAATAGTCCATTAACATTTCTGTCTATGACTGTTGATTTTTGAGGATTTGGGCTTTAATAAACTAACCTTTTCAACTACTTCTCTACTACAAAATAAAAACAAAAAAAAAAAACCTAAAGAACTTGAGAAGCTATTTTATAAGTTCATTAACTTCTTTAATTGTTTTCTTTCACAACTATATGTCTCTAGGAGAAGTGATTCTTTATTAAAAACATTTAAGATTATGATAAAATCTTTATTTGATAGCAATCACATAAGGAAAACTATGATTCACATATTATGTAATTTTAAGTCTCACATAAATTTTATGACTGGATTTTTCAAAAGAAAAATCTGCTGCTTCATGCTTTCTGTGTGCTCAGTATTTCTATCATACGTGTGAATCACTGCCTTCAGGTAGAATAGACATGGCCTCAAAGCAGGCATGCCTCTGTCTGCATGCCCTACAACACCTTAACGCTTATACCCAAAGTAATTCAAGTGGTAATCAGTTTGAATTGCTTCCTTCTTGGAGACTAAAGACAAGGAGCTCATGAAAACAGACGGGTCATTAGGTCAGCTATTGAGTGTTCTTTCTCTCATACCCTCCTGGACTCACTGTTTCCCTGTCGTGAAAACTATAGAAGTGCCTTTTCTTCCATCGCTTTTCCTTTTCTTTCTTTTCTTTTCATCAAGAAAAACCTACAGCAAACTTTCTCTGCGGTTTCATAAAATCAGTTACAATCATACGTCCGAAAGACACTTTCGGAAGTAGCTGTATGATTAACAAATACCAAAAGTCTCCCTTAGTTTCATTCAATGATCCCATGATTTATTTTAATAATAGGTTAGAAGGTCCCAGAAGGGAAAACACATCATCTAGCAGAGTTTGGTGGTTGGAAAGTCATTCACTTGTGCACAGGAGTGTTAGTGCTTGCAAAGACAGCGTGAGGCTGAAGTGTCTATGCAAAAGCTGAAAAACTGATCTATTTTGACCATGCAGTGATGAATTTCCCTGCCTAGTTTTCAGCATCCACTTTTGAACCCAAAAGTCTCTTCTCTGTCTCTTCTCCTGTGTTCTGTTGTTCAGATAAGAGTATTTACATTTGTTTGTGTCCCTGTATCTCCCACGCTGATGGGGCCACACGTACTTGTTGTGCTTTGTGAGACTCTTTCAAGGACCTTCAGAGTTCATTCGTGATGGGGACTCTGAGTTGCCATGGTATCACACCAAGTATGGCAGTCTGGCTTTCACTCAGAGGATTTCAGTAGGACTTTGATAGGAAGTTGTTCTGATTTTTGGCACATAGGCCACAGGAACATATGGCTAAGACTCTGTGTAAAACATATTGGAAAGCTGCAGATGATTGGTGTTATCCTGATGGAAGAATGGTTGATACACAGCAATATGGGGATTGCTTGTACCTAATGCAAGATGAGCATTAAACTGTGTAAAATAGCAACAAACTTGTGCCTCATCTTTCATCTCTCACCTTTTTGAGTCACCTGCCTTTGCACTGCTCAAGTCCTTGTGCCCCTGGGAGATTTTCTAGCTCTTATGCACTGGTGCAATATCGGGAGTACTTTGTTTCTCCATTTCCTTTGCATTTTCTCTCAGAAGCTCAACACTGCCCTGTAATTTCCCATCCCCACTGATCAGTGTCTGATATTTCTGCTCATACTTGTCTTTGTGGGAGGTTCTTCCTTTTCTCTTCCCATCTGCTCACATTCAGTCTGGGAAGTCCTGTCCTCTTTCACACTGCCTTTGTCCTTCAACAATTTTTTTTTTTTTTTTGACACATCATTTTCTACTACTATAGTCCAGTTGTGATGGAAAGATTAATTTTGAAAGAGAAGTCACTCATGGACTTCTCTCTATAGTGAATTGAGAAACAAACTTAGCTAGCATAACACTCATATGTTTACTTGCACTCATATTTGGGTACCAAATTTTAGGAAGGTGTGGTTATTTTTGATTCTGATTCTATATTCTCGTGATACGTTTGATTAAGAAAATAATTAATGTTGCCTTAAGAATTAGATTCTTAGATGGAAAGTACCTGGACATAAGTAATGTTTTATAATTAAATTGCAGTTTTGTTTTAACGTAATTCAAAGTAAAATTTGAAATACACATTAAAGCTCATGTTCACTTCTCTCACTTTGCTTCTGTCTCACACACAAAGTCCTGTAATCTGTTATTTAAGCTCAGTATTAGGTCTAGCACAAGAAAGATCACAGTGATGTGGAAGTACTTTTCTTTAGCTTGGAGATAACGTAAGATTCTTGGCCTTAATCTTTCTAGTTTTAAAGTAAAATCCAGATACTCCTTCAAAAATGAAGATATGCTCTCAGAACTTGGAGTGCTTATTTGTGAGCTCATATAAAATATTTCCTTCTCTTTCCTTTTCACAGCTGGCCACTTTCCTACAAGCAGAAAATAATTCTTCAAGGGAAACAAACAACCCCTCCCCACATACCTTTTCAGTTGCTCTATGCACTAATCTGAAAACAACACTTAATATGTCAGAATTTTTTCCTTCTCTGTTGAATTCAATTCAATTCTGTTGAATTCACTACTCTTGTCACAGCAAATCCTGAAGCAAGTAAAGTGAATAAAAACTAGTGATTCAGGAACTTTGATTTGTAGCCAACTCAAAACAATGCTTTTTTCACAAGACCCACTCTTTAGCACTTCTACTATAAAGGGTAGTTCAGTATTCAGAGTTAATGTGACTGGGTTCTCCTCACTCCTCAAATCCTGACATTGCTAAGAAGAGAGGAAAATGCCTCTTACAAGGTGAATGCAGAAGAACGTGAGAAACTGGCTGGGACTGTGTGGGATTAAACTTGGCAGTGGATAGGTTTTCTTTTTCTAGTTGGCTCAAGTTACAAAGTGTGAAGAGTTGCCTTTTGGATCTGGTACTGGGAGAAGAGGAGGCCAGCTGGCTGGCAGGGGCTGAGTGAGAAGATTGGTGGTAAAGATCAGGGGCTCTTGGATGGGAAGTTGCCCTTGCCTTGAGTACAGGTACTGCAGTGTTCCATAGAAAGCCTTATCCTGGGAGGAGTTCTGTGTAGTAACAGGGATGTGGTACCTGAGACTTTCCTGGCCTGCTGTGATTCCTGTGAAAAGCCTCTCCTCTGACCTGCTTAATGAGTATTGTACAGCTGAGTTCTGTCATGGCAAGCAATCAAAGCATGTATCCATGTTACAGGTTTAGTTCAGGCCAAAACTGCTTTTGTTCTTCACTGGTGAGCTTTTATCTGTGAGATCAAACAAGAGCTGGTGTGAAACAAATCAACCCAAAATGTGTATGTGAATTTTGGATCTGTGTGTGACCTGTCTCACCCTATAGATCCCCTTAAATTGTGCCACATTATTTGCGAACATCAATAACAACCTCAGCAGCCAAGCGTGTCCCTCATTGACTCAACAGGTGTCTGCCAGACTGAATACAAACACTGCTTACAACAGAATTGTTTTGAGCAATGGCATCAGTTTTGGTGACACTTCGTACTTATGCCAGCCTGTTAATTTTGCTCTTTGCTAAGCAAAATCCTGGAGTGTTGTGCCCCATCTAATGGTGGTGCTGTGTGGTAAACTTCCCTCTGAGGCCTCCTGTTCCTCAGGTACATCAGCACCATGTTCTCCTGAGGATGAGAACCCAAAGAGGAAGCCAGTTCACTGCAAATCTGCCCAGAGAAGCCCAAGTAAAGCTGCAGGAAGTAGTGCTGTTGGAGTCTGCACTGTGTTCCTGCTGCACTGACTGGGATAGTGTTCCCCGAAGCTCTCCAGAGACATGCAGAAGCTGACAGCTCAGTAGGCACAGGGTGGTGCTGCATAGCAAGTAAATTGTTCCTAATAACAGGGTAACCTGAGAGTGTCATTTCATGTCCCTGTGGAGGGGAGGCCCTGTACTGCTCTCCTGAGTTATCTTTGTGTCCTCCCTCTGTTGCATGTCCTCCCTCTAATTGCATGATGAGAGCTAATTCAATGGTCAGTCTGTTACAGGTGAATGGGAGGATAAAAGAGGCTGAAGGCAGGCTCGGGACACTTGCAACTCTGGCATCCAGACAGAGGGAACAACTTTTATGTGTTTGATTAGACTGTGTCAGTCTCCAAAAGCCAACTCTGCAAAGAGTCTTCCCTGTCTCTTGTGGGGTGCTGAGACATGTTGTTATGACACCCACATGCCAAAAGCAACCTTTGTAACAGCTTCAGCAATATTTTCTTTCATCCAGGGGACATTTATGACTTATTTTTCTCTCCCTGACCAAGGGAAGGCAAGGCCCTTTTCACCCGGGTGATTTCTTCTTGAGGGTAGCTGATGAGGCCTCCTCTTCTACAGGAACATTCCTCTTCTCCTCAGATGCTCCCACTGGCCTCAGTCCATTGCAGCTGTGCTAAATGGACTTGTAGCAATAGTCCTTTAACATAAACTTAGGACTCTGAAGAAAATGAACTTGTTTGTGTAGACAGTACAAATGGGAGCATTTTCAAAGAACAGCTGGATTATTTGGTTTGGGTAAATACAGACTCAGATTTGAAATTTGGGATTGGTCAGAGATTGAGAACAAAAATAGTTCCTACTGATATACCAAGATGTGCTGCCAGAGCCTGAAGAGGAGGATCCTTTGCTCAGTAGTCTATCTTTGCACCTAGTTTGTGGGCAAAGGAGGGAGACAATGGGAGTGGGGAGGGAGAATCTAGATATCTGTTTTTTCCAAGTCCCATCTAAACACTTTCTCAGAAGTCTAAACAAGGAAAAGAAGCAATAAACATGGAGTAAATAGCTCTTGGCTGGAAGTGCTTCTCCTTTTTGCTTTACAGCTAACTGGGAGTATATTGAGGCTATGGCATGGTTTCATCTGTATCATGTGGTGTAAATTTATTTTCCTGGAGGAAAGAGTTGCTTGTTTTCACTTGCAAACTTTTGTTCCTTTGTTTGTGTGAGCCCTGTCTTTTGGTATTATAGTTTTCAGGCAAGAAAATAGTTTTTCTTAAAACCCTTGTTCAGAGACTGGTCTGTAGAGACAATTCTGTAGTGTTCAACAAAGCAGTGAAGAACAGTCTCACCCTCAATCACTCAGACTTTAGGTGGTAAAATATTTAAACAAGGTCAAAATTTCTCCAGTATAAATGGAGATAATAACATAAAATCTGTGCTCCCTGAAAAGATAGGATTCTTTGAAAAGCTGCAGCATAAAAATTAGTAGGACTGCAGAATCAGGGCATGCTCAGGAGACTTTTCCCTACTCCAGACATGAGCATTTCTAAATTATCCAGGAACTGGTTCTTGCTCCTAGTTGCTCTCTCTGTTGAATATCATCTTGGTTAGCAGAGAGTTAACCTTACTTTGAAGGAGTAAGGTGTTGAAACAGATTCAACAAAGCCCTTGTACATATACTTAACTTTAAAGATATTCACAGATTAATGAGGCTGAGAAGGCATTCCTGATCATCTGATCCAATCTATTGCCACAATTTCCCCTTTCAGTCTTGTAACAGGTTCACAAGTTTCTTATGTCCTTTCAGCAAAACACAAATACACATAATCTCTTCAGATGTGTATGGGCATATATGATTAACTTCAGGGATGCATTTATGCAGTGAAGCTTCATAGTTAGATATATTCTGAAACACCACTAGGTAATTCTAGGCATCAGGCAGAAGGGATTGATCTTCATGAGCCTGCTTATGAAAGAGACAGGGTGCCCCAGAGAGCAATTTTTAGAGCACCTGTTGTCTCCATTGACTCTGGAAGGAGGCAAAGGTCATAACCTAAGCATTATTAGGCATTAGGTGCCTAATGTGGATCCGTTTCATTGTCCTCTTTCCGTTGAACAATTTTTTTCATATCTGAAAGATTCAAAGTTTTATGGTTTGATTGTCTAAGTCTGTACAATCCCTAAGTTAGTGAAGGAAGTAAACTTACCAGGAAGCTCTGCCAGTGGTTTCCTCTTGCTCCCAACTCTCCTCTCCCTATGGTCTCCCCAACCACTTCTGCAATTTTGCCCCAAATACTGAAGGCCAAAGAAAATAATGAGTTGGAGACTCTTTCTCCACTCTTTTATATTCCCTCTTCATTTTCTCCCTTAGGCTTTTATTTGCTTATTGTCTTTTCTAAAGAAACCTCTCTTGAGTTTGTCTCTATTGTGCATCTGCGCACCAGTCAGGAACGGTAATTTGAAAATCACCATTTGAAATTTGAAATGTCATAAGCATAATTTGTCAAAAGTTATTTTTTTGGTGTTTCTGCTAGACTAGGTTTTCTGACTAGGGTTCTGGCTGAGAAACCAGAGGGAATTCAGAGAAGATCTATAGGTATGACCAGTGCTTGCTTAGGAGTATTGGAATATAAAACCTCCAGAGGAGAACTAGAAGAATGGAGACGTGTTCAGCCTGAAAGCAAAAGCCTGGGTGAAGGTGTGTGGGTGAGGAAAGGCATAGCTGCTACCTATTATTAAATAAGAGATTTTACAAAAGGATGCAGCAAGCTTGTTCTCATTGCTCAGCAAAGGCAGGTTAAAGAATAAAAAGCCTCAATTGCAGCAGAGTAGCAGCCTTTGACACTGGCTCCCACAGCACACTCCTGGAAAAGCTGGCAGCCCACAGCTTGGACAGGTGTGGAGTTCACCATCCCTGGAAGTGTTCAAGGACAGACAAGATGTGGCAGTTGACCTGGTGGTGTTTGGTCATAGGCTGGACTCAATGATTTCAAATCTTTTCTGACCCGATTGATTCTGCAAAATTTTAGCAAAAACTAGGTAGACTTGTAGTTACTGGTGGTGCAAGCAATTGAATATCCCTGTATGTGGTGTGCAAGGTGAGACAAAATGCTCTGTGAGACAGAGCAAAAAAGGAATATTTTAGTTTGGGATGGGAAATGAACTAGCAAGTCCAGCAGAGTGCTGTGTCAGCTGACATGAGAATGACATATTGCTCACCAACAGATTGGTTTGTTGGGAGATCAGCAAGGAAGAGAGCTGGCCAAACAGGAGCTACTGGTACAATAGCTCATATTTGCGGTCCCACTTGATTACTGAGTGAATCCTTTTAGAGCTGGGAATATCTCCAAATAGCACTGAAGTAGATGTGGAAGAGAGAATCGAGAGGGGCACCTATTAGGAAGGAGTAAGAATGCCAAGAGAGAAGGCAGGATTCTCAAAGGTCCCCCAGGATATATCCATGCCTTCACATTAATTTGAGGTTACACTGCCCAACACTTTCACTCCAGTCTGGAAGGAGACTGCTGGATTCTTGGGCAGCAGTGTTGGCATGAGCAGGGATTTGCTGGTGTACTGCAAGCCTCTCTCCTTGAAGCTCTGTAGATACAACTAGCTCAGCTCTGGGGGTGGAAAACTGAAAACTGCAGATTCCAACCAGGCACAGCTATCGAGGATTTATGGAAATGGCCCAAGTAACTAGGAGCAAAAGTTCACCTTTGCAAAAGGATATATGCTTCCTAATCAGGGATGGAGCAAGGCAGGAAGGAAGGCACGGAAGGAGGGAAGGAAGGAAGAGAGGAAGGGAGGAAGGAAGGAGGGAAGGCAGGAAGGAAGGAAGGGAGGGAGGAAGGAAGGAAGGAAGGAAGGAAGGAAGGAAGGAAGGAAGGAAGGAAGGAAGGAAGGAAAATAAAGAAAGTTGTTCTGTGTAGAGTAGGCAGAGAGATGTAAGCATGCTGGACTGGAAAGGTGAGTGAAGAAATACTAAAATAACTCCAAAATCTAGTAAAGGGAAAGAAACAGAGATAAGCAATTAAAGAGAGGTTGAAAAAGAAATAAATTTGTAGAAAATATAGGGTTTGCTATAGGAAAAAAGTAGGCAACAAAGAAGACAAAGTGAAAAGATTTTTTAAGAGACGAAGGAAAAAAGATTCAGATAATACACTGTGGAGGTAGTCATGCTAAGCATACAGAGCATGGTGATGAATGGTTACATAGCAGAAGAAAATGTTCTGTATAGACTTATACAGTATCCTGTTTGTGAGAACCTATTAGGAGCAATTGCTGCCAAATTTTTAGAAAGGGATTTTTAGAAAGAGAATAATAAGTTTATTTTGAACAAAAGAAATGTCGAATTCGAAATTATTATGCAATAAATAAAAATTGCATCCATGTATATAAAATGAAGAAGCCATCCAGGATTATCACAATGTGTTCTTTCTGCCTGTTTTGCAGCTCTCCTCCTTTTTTTCAATTCTTATTCCAAAATTAAACATAGGGTCAATCATTTTTTCCCTTAGCAATTGCATCAGCCATAGGCATGTGTCACGTGGTAAACTAAAGAGTATGAATAATTCAGAACAAAATTTTGAATCATTTAAAAAGCAGAAACTTCACATTTCATTGCTAATCTATGCCCATATAACAAAATCTTAAAAATCACATTGCAATTTCTGGGACAAAACCATTTCAATTATTTGATAATACTCGTTCCTGCATGCTTTTCATTCTGTCCAAAGAATATTTCAATCCCAGAGTTGTCCAAAACTCTGTTTCCCATTTCATTAAAAAAACCACAGATAATAATTAAATACTGGGTATTTTGCCCAAGTATGAAATATTGTACATATTTCCAGGAATTATTGTGGCTACATAATGTGATCACCTTTGCCTCCAATGTTGATGGAAAATGTAATGTTTAGTTAAACAAACTGACAGTATTAGGGAATTCATATGATCTTTGGCTGTCACCATGCAGATATATATGCCACCATTATCCCTTGTTAGTGTGGATTTTTGGCTCCTGTAATAACAGCACAACTAGAAAACAGCATTTATCCATGTCTAAGCCAAAAAACTTAGCAACAAAAACACAAAGCAAAGAGCCATTGCAATAGAGAAACTATTTTTTCTGGTGATAAGAGCATGAGGATGAAGCGAGAAGTTTTGCCATTTATTTCCCAGTTTAGTCACTGATTCAATGTGACTTTTCAAGAGAGAGTCTATACTTTCCTCACCGTAGGTTCCTGCCTCATTTTCCTTATCATTGAAACAACAGCAGGACCGAACCACTTCACAGCTGAGGTTGTGAGTGACCAAAGGACACTGACACCCTCCAGCAAGAAATTGCTACAGAGAACACAAATGTGATGCTGATCAGCTCCCATGCATTGTGATTTAGAGTCTGAAGGCAGTGAAGCCTGCTGGTTATCGTGGCATTCATATGCATTCGCACTGCTCTGACCACAATATGAGGACCCACATTCCACAGGGGTTATCAGGGCTGTGCCCTCCAGGGATGGTTGGGGTTATCCTACCATTCGGTTCCCGCCCTGTTGATCTCTTCCCACCAGCACTCTGTCGGCTCACCGAGGCTCTGGGATGCTGGCATGCAGGCATAGTTCCACAGTCTGTCAGAGCCTTCCTTCTTGCTGAAGACACTCCTGACGGCCACAATCACCTGCCCATGTGGGCACTGAAAGTTGAAACCTTGCCGGTACACATTGACCCACTCATCATTATCTCCGTAATTGTAGGGACCATAGTAATAGTCACTGTACTGGCCCCATGCCACAGTCACCAGAGGCAGGTACACACAGAGGAGGAAAATGTCCATCCTGAAGATGTTCCTGGCTTAGAAGTGCTCCTCTGGTTTGTTGGACTGGCCCTTTTATATCGCCTCTAACATTTGGCTTCCAGATGTTATGTTTTCAGATCCAAGTGCAGTGTGTCATTGCTTAGCAAACCTTCTCTGAGCTACAGAGATGTCCAATTACTCTTAAGGTGGAATTCTGCAAGTACAGAAAGACTGCAGTCCCTAAGAAGAGGGTCTTCCCACCACTGCAAACCATCTGTGATCCTTTACTGCAGAGCTACTGTGCACAGCAAGCTACATGCCAGAGTACAACTGTCACAGACATCCCACTTTCATCCTCAAGACAGTGGTTAAGTTTGAAAACTACTCCATTTGCAATTAAAACTCTATTTGAAGTTGCCATTTTCCATCATTAGTAACATGCAATCAAATGTGATCCTCTGTATGTGTGTCACCCTCCTCTTTTCGCTAAGTGTGTGTGTGTCATGATTCTGCCAGTGCCTAGAAAGAGGGGAATTGGGCAAGGTGAGGGAATTCAATGCTCCTGTTGAAAAAACTCCTTTAGAAATTTTGGGTTGGTTTGGTTGGAGGGAAGGTGGAGCCCAAATGACTGAGACTCTGTCTTGGCATGGAAACAGCCCACCCTGAGAAGCAGGGCATTGGCTTCCTTCAAGCCAAGGATTTTACTGTGACTGTGTGTGAGTTCTGTGAAACTGTGGACTTGGCAGATGTTTTAATTTGAGGATAAAGCACATAAGCAAGTTACAATGAGAAAACTTTGTGTGCAACCAGAGCCTACTGAAATCTTTGAGCAAGAGCCTTGAAGCTACCTTGATTTTATCATGGGCTAGGAACAACACAAAGCTAGTGCTGAAGAGCTGCTGCAAATTCAAAACATGACTTGACACTTGGGAAGTGCTTATATGCAACATCCTTAGGCAATTTCTTTATCAGGAACCCATTCTTTTCAGGAAAGACTGGAATGGTGTGCTTTACTTAACTGTGTACTACCCATAGAAAAGTCTGAGACCTGAGCATGTTTTAATAAGTAAGACCGTCCAAAGTCAATCTAACATAATCTACAAATGCTTGTGTTGCCTCTGCTGTGTTACTAGTAAAATGTGTGACCCTTGGAATGGCTTCAGATTCAGATTCTGTCTCTTTTAGTGAAATCCAGAGACTATTTCTTGCTTCAATCTTCTTTTCAAGTCTTTTTACTATCTGTCTTCCACATTTGGACCATGCAGAGAAAAAAGTTTATGATCTTTTGTTCTGTTGCTGGTACTGATTGAAAGACCTGTGATGGTAACTAGACTTGTTCTTCTCTAGGGATCTCCAAACCCATCCTGCCTGGTCATATTTTGCAGGAGCATAAGCATCCCAGGAGGCAGATGCATTTAGTAACAAACCTCAGATCTCAAAGCTGCCTCCAGCCTCATCATCCAGATGTTTTTGTGCCTTTAGCTAATAGCTTTTCTTGTAGCAGAGCCTTATTCAACAAAACTGTAGGTAGTGGTTGGCTCTTTTCCAGAACAGTGCAGCAAGGTCACAGTTGTCTGTGCTCACAGCCAGTGCAGATCCACATGCACCAGGAGGGTGAGAGTTGCTGCTGTGGCTCAGTGCCTCACCTCCAGCTGCAGCAGCCCCAGATACCTGGGGAAGGGGGCTATGGAGAGAGCAGAGAAAAGCCCTTTCCTTGGAGCTGCTCTCCTCTAGATCCAGGGTAACAGTGGGGCACCCAATGTCTAAAGAGAGTGGAAATTCAAGATTTAAAACCCCCATAGTTATCTGATGAACACCAGAGTACACCAGAACTGCACAATCTTACATTAGTTTTTCAACTAACTCAATAGTGTATTTTTTTCCCCTCTTACTTCCTTAAACACAGTCACATCAGGGAGTACTGCACACTGCTGCATATGCCTAAGAGGCATTCTGGAAGAAGTTTTAGCAGGAAGAGCCACATAATCATATACATATGATCCTCACCTCACATAACCCTTTCTAAGCACCATTCCTTGTAACAAAGTTCTTACATAACCCACAATATTACAGGCAAGAGGGAAGGAGAATGTGGAAGGAAGGCTCTGTGGAGGGCAGGCAGTCTTCTGCCTACCTTTGACATGTGTGTGGATCTTTGAGGTGTCTGTTTTCACTTCTTACACACAGTCTAGCCTGCCTGATCCCAGTTAGTGGATAGAGCAGCACTTCCATGCTGCACTGTGATCAAGAAGTTGCTTGGCTGATATGCAGGGAAGATAGTGAACACAGCAGATATGTAACAACAACTCCTTGTAGCAGTTGTGGAAGTTTAGACGTGTCCTGGCCAGCCTTATTCTGTTCTGGCCTCTGAATCAAGCACAACAGTTCAAAACCCAGTGGCTAGAAGGGCTGCAAACAAATCTGCAGCTTGGTGTCTTTGGTTGTCTTCTGCTACAGTTTACACTGCAAGAAAACTCTCATATTGAAAAATCAATCCCTCTCTCAAATTACCTACCCTTTAATTTGACTTTTAAAAACATCAACTGTATGCCTTGCATATCCAATCTTTGGGAAAGCAAAAAGTGTCAATTAAGTAGTAAATATGAGGTGCTAAGATCAATCTTTCATCATCAATTCTTTGCTGTGGAATCTATATTGTATGATAAATCTTTTTCCTCATCAGGTCTTAGAAATGTTGCATTTAATCCACACAAAAAATTGAATTTCTGTCCTGTCCAGTGGTCACAGATAAAAGTGATTATTCTTGCCACCCTGGCCTAACTTCGGAGTTAGCTGAACTTTTAGCATAGTTTCAACTAAAGAGGAATTATTCTGTGTTTCTCTCCTGCTGAAGGTACTAGGTGCACCATTATTTAGTGATGCAGGTGTTATTAGTGCTTTGGAGCCATTAGAAGAACTGCTGCAGTATTCTCTTGCCATGCCACGACACAGGCGTGAAATGCAGAAAGGTTTCAGTGCTTTGAACTAAAATCACAGATGCAGAAGTATTATTAGAATGAATAACAGTAGCCAGCCCAAGCTCTATACAAAAAGAGGAGAAAGAATGATGAAGCTTTATTTATGATTTGGCAAACACAAAGATGTCAGAGCTGCAGTGAGAAAAGTGAGGGTTCAGACTTGGTCAGTGACAGGTACAACTAGATCTGTGGCTACAAAACTGAGTTGCATGAAAGTAGTTTCATGTGGTTTTATTGGAGTATCTGTGCTGCTTAAGCTCCTGTGTCTGCAAAGGACTGGCTCAAAGGCAACCAGTTTTTACCCCACTTTGGAGGCAGAGGAGCATATGAGGGTATTGTCTCACAGCCCTTCACCATTTAGATGCATAGGAGAGATTCCATCTCATATTACTCAGGACTATGGCCAGAAGTGAAGCTTTGCATTTTGGGATGGTGAAGGAGGCTGAGTGTGTAATACTGAGTCCTGAAATCCTCTGTACAAAAAACAGGTATGGCAGAAGCAGTACCAGTAGCAGCAGCAATATTTGTCTGCTTCCAAGCCAATGAACTCATCGTGGCATTTCACTGTGAGAAGAAAGTGATTTTCATGACAGCTCATATCATCACTGAGGTCACACACTGTGAGCATATTTTCCATAATTTATTGCACAGTGTCTCAGTGTGATGCTGGCAGTTCTGATAAAACAGAGTGGCTTGGATGAGTCAGGGAGGCTGCATGATCTGGGAGCTGTAAATTGAATTCAATCACAGATTATTTTTCCTGTCATCTTCACGGCATGGCTTTTATATGTGTATATATGTATATATACATATATATAAAGGTTTCCTGCATTGTCAGTTATCATAAAAGTTTGAGGATTTGGGTGCTTTTATTATGTTTTTGAAATGAGATTACAGAGACCTTGGTATTATGGAGGACAAAGCTGCTGAAACACTGCTTCATAAGGGGTAAAGATATATCCTAGTCAACTTTTTAGCTCAGAGATGCAATCTTCTTCCAGAATAATGTGTATGGTGAAGGCTGGAGTTCATTTGTCAAGTTCTCCTGCTATAAATGGTACTTTAGCTCCATTCTCTTGATGTTTTCAAAGTATTTTGATCAAGCCTTTTGAACCACCTCTTTGAAAAACAGGAAAGGTTAAAACTCTTTCTACAATGGGTCCAGTGATCTGCCCATTGCCACCAGTACCACAGGGCTAGAATGAGATTTTAGACTTCAGCATGTAGACTGGAGTTTAAAATCCTACTCCAGTCCTGGGAAAGCATGCATTTTCCCAACCTTTTCTTCCTGCTACTTCCCTACAGAGATGCTGATTCAGCTTCTACTTTGTGTAGCTCTTTTCATGTGAAAGGGAAGCTACTACCTAAGATACTGTGATACTGGAGGATATTGCAGAAGTAGCTGTAGAAATTTCTGATATGATACCACCTGGAATATTGTTGTGGAGGGAAAAAAAGCCCTCACTGCAGTACTATTTTTCCAAGTTAACATGGCCTTTGAATTGCTTCTGTAATAGCTTCCTTCCTGCATGTGCAGAATTAAATTATAGATTATGTAATTGAAGCAAACAGGAAAAGCAAAACTTAAGTCACAAAGTCTCTGAGAAATGGGTAAAAAACCTGCACTGAAATATTAGTAAAGAAACAACTGAAACAAATTTTCTCAGTTTGGGAAATCATCTAGATACCGTGATAACTCTTTTCCTTCTGTAAGTCTGAGATCTATTATTTTGAAAACTCAATTTTCAGGTAATCAGCAAACAACTGCTTCATAGGTTAATCATCATTGCTAGATCAGATAACCCCCCAAAAACTGCTCAAAAGCAACAGTCACAAACTTTTGTGACAAACCTTCCCCATCTCACGTAAAGCTTCGAGCAGGGAAAAGTTAGATATGGAAAAGAGCAGAGCTGTGCAAGGGGAGACATCCTTATCAACAGCAGGGTTTGTGTAAATATCCTATAATGGCTACCCAGAATATTCTGGTGTTAAATAATCCAAGAACCAATTACCATCATTACAGACTTCCACAGATCTCTCCACAGAAGTAATTTCAAATAGATTTACTAAGGGATATTTAACCAGTTCTGATACAGCTGTTCTTCAAATATGGGCATGAGGAACTTGGTAACTTTACTATTAAGTACCTATTGTAAGAAGTCATGTGCAATTTATGAACAGAAATTGATGCTTTTTTCATTGTTGTTATTCTGACCCACTAAGATTGAACAACCTCCTGTATGGTTTAATTCTAGTCAAATTCAGGCTTTTGTCAGAGCAGAAGTACAGTGCTCCTCCCCAGCCTGTTCGACATACTGTAAAAGCTGTCCTGTTGCAGTAACTCTTCCAAATTGTGTTAAAAAATTCAATCCCTGAAGTTGTGATTCCAGTGACCCTTCCAGGATCCTTACAATAAGGAAAAGCCAAGTTGAGAAGTGTTTGCCATTACAATTTCACGTGTCACTTTTCCAATCACAGGTTGCTGCTAAAATTGAGGGCTTTTTTCCTAGTACTTTTTGCTAACAAAGTCTGTTCTTTTTGCTGTAGTTGCTGTTGCTTTTAAAGATAGCTGTTGCTATCTCTTTCAGCAAATAAGCTTGAAATCCATTCCAAATCTTTAGCTCCAGTCCTGTATTGAGCCTAGACAGTCAGAGTACAGCGTCTGAAGGTGAAGCTGTCAAAAGAAATTAAAAAGCCTTGAGGATACAGGAAATTCAGAGGGCATTGATTCAGGAGAGAGCCAGATGCTTCAGGCTGAGTCAGTGCAGAACCTCCTCACGGATTTGCAGGCAGCATTTTGCCACAACCTTTTTATAAGTTGAGCTGAGTAACTTAATCCCCGTTTCACCACTCATCCTTCTTGTGCACACGTGTGTGTGTGTGGGCTTTAAAATAAAAGTTTATATTAAATAATAATATAATAGTTATATTTAGTCTTTGAGCTAAATTCAAACTTGGCTATCTCTGTGCTTTTGTTAGTTCCCACCTGATACAGCTGGAGACCTTTCTTGGAAGAGCAGTCATCACCAGATCAGCAGAGACAGAAATGTTCTAAAACTTTATGACTCCTCCAGAAAAAGTCCTTTTCTCCAATGGTCTCATTAGACATTTGAGTACATTTGCTACTAAACTTAATACATGAGGAATTTTGTATATGATCAATTACCCTTTCCATCTTTCAACTTGTTTGGCCTCAAAATGTGTTCAGCTGATTCTTGAAGCATTGAGGAAGTCTATTGAGACAAAAGGAGTAGGAAAAATGTTACATTTAAAAGTAGAAGTTACAGAAAGCAGTCAAAGTATTATTGAAAGTATTGAAAGTATAATCTGAGAAGAGATACAAACAGAGGCCCCAGCCCCACTTTTTTAATTCTGAAAGTCCAACACAAAATTTGTTTCCATGTCAGGCCTGGTTACTTTTATTTCAGTTTAATCCATGGGGCGCCTTTTAGAAACGGCCACAGCAGACAGATATAGCATTTTCAAAACACATGGACTACTGACCTGGGGCTTAGTACAGGCCACATTTTCCAGGGGTATGACTGTAGATGTCTGACTGAGCAGTGTCAAGAGATCAGTCAGCTGTGATGCTGGTCATGGAAACCATCCATTGTGGGTGGGGAGTGGGTTTCACCTTCAGAGAGTTTTGGTATCATTAGGAAGTTCTCACATGGCTTTGTCCAGCACAGTCTGTGATCAACAGTTCATAACATCACTGTGAAATGCTGGAGGGGAAAATCTGGACTAATCACTCATAATAACTCTGCACAGACCCATGGGGTAAGTCTGAGGTCAGGGCTGAACTGATCTTTTATGTGAGAATGCCAGTAGCTGTAATTCACTTGCTGGTCATGGGAATGGGTTGAGCCAAAGCTAGTTTTTTTTTTTTTTTTTTTTTTTTTTTCTGAGCTAGGTAGTGGGAAAAAGAGCTGACAATGTGGCTTAGAACTATCTCAGTTTTACATGCATAGGACCCCATCTCTGCATGACCTTTCAGGCCCATGCAAAGTGAATGCTGAGTAGGAACACTCAGAGCTCATGGTGTTTTATTCCAGTTTTATGCTTTCTTTGTGTAGGCTTCTTTGTGTCAAAATAAAATCTTAAGAGTTCATAATGATTTTGCTTTAACAGTCGCTGAAGTCAGGTGCTGTCTGGCAGCCCATGTTATGTGGGAAATGAAATCAGATTCTTACTTCCTCCCTTTTGGCCAAGTGTTTTGTGAATTTGGATAGCTGGAGTGACACTGAAAGCCAGCTCCCAACGCCCTCCATCCACTTTGCATTCTAGTCATGAAAATTATTTCTCTTCACTGTTTTGCTTCTGAGATGCTGCAGATGGTGGGGGGAGAGAAGTGGGGAGAGAGAAAAAGAAGATCTGGGGAAGGGGATTCTGCACCCTGCCACTATAATTCATTGTGATCTGACCTTCTGGGTTTTAAGCCCTGCTCAGCCATCCATCACTCCTCATGTGACTGTCACCTCATATTATTGTAATTAGCAACTGCCAGCCCCAGAGATTTGACAGTGGAAGTGAAAAAGTCCCAGAATCTCTCTGCCAATTTAAAATTAACCCTGTCATTACAGGACAGATTGTCCTTCTCCAGAAGTAGGTCCTTGGCATTTGCACTGAGATGATAGCATGGTCCTGCAGTGGTATCCAGCTCCTTTACTCACCCTGCCTTGCTGTCGTTGTGTCCTCCCATCTCCTAGGCTGCTTCACCCTCCTTCCTCCCTACATGCCCCCCCTCTTTGCTGCCTATGAGAAATGAGGCTGCTAATGAGGGTGCTCAAGCCGGCAGTCCCAGAGTCTGTGGGTGGATGATAAATTCAGCTTTCTGTGGTTGTGCCAATTGAGGGCTGTCTGCTCAGCCTCAGAAAAGACCCTGATGTTCTGTCTCTGTTCTTCCCCTCCTTCTGGGACTTATGCCCCTGTGCCAGCACTGCAGAGTAGAGAGCCACTGTGGTCCCTGTCCATATGAGCAGCCATTGGTTCCTCCTGCTGTCTAGGACTCTCTCTTTGCTGCTGTGGGTGTCTCAGCCAGGTGGACAAAAGCTAGGTCAGATCTGCCTTCTCACACTACAAATTCCTCACCTTTGCTTATAGACTTTCTCCAAGTGTGATTGGCAGCTGCTGTTGCCAAGTCCCTCTTTACATGGCATTTACAGATCTTGCTTCATTGTCTTTTAAGCAGAGGGTGGCTGGAGGTCATCCTTGTTACTTTGTTCAGCTAATTAGGTGCAGCTCCTGCTCTCCTGCTGTACAGAGGTGACAGCACTGACAGCTCACTGGAAGGTTGCCTTCCCCTGGGGAATATCTGGGGTTGCAGACAAAAAATTGAGCTATGCAGAATGTGACAATATCTGATATCCAGTCTCTGTGGTCATTCTATCTGTTCAAACCAATAGAACACAGTCAGTTAATGAAGGCCCTGATAGTCCTGCAGTTCAACTGCGTGGTGAACTATTTCAGTGAGTGCGACAGCAGGTTTGACACAGCCCTGGCTCAGATACCGTTCTGATAGAGTTTGCATATAACCAAAGATGTATTTGCTTAACCCCTTCTGCACCATTCTATCAAGGCACAGCTTTTTTTACTCTGACATTCACAAAAGCTAGTCCCTCTCGTCCTCAAGGATAAGGTGATGCCCTTTTTTTTGCACTAGTTCTGCACTGCCGTAATGGGTTCTGACCCACGCTGTGGTTTTCTCCGTCCCTTTGTTTTTGCAAGCAGTTACAAAGGTCACTATTGCTACAAATTGTCTACTTTAATTTAACCTCTGTGGGAGGGTGGGCCAGAACAGCTTCTGCTCATCACCTCAAGAAGCATAACTGAGAGCCCCTGAAACATGATTTTGCTATGTGGTCTTTATATGGTTGAACCATGAAGCTTCTGAGCCTGCTCTCATCCTTCAAAAATATTTGCCTTTGCACCACACAGTTCACTGAGCCTTGGCCAACTCACACGGCAGGCCACGGTTGTGTGAGCACTCTGGTGTTTTGTGGGTGTGCCTGACACTGCACTGGGTACCAGCTGTAACTCTGCTCACCGAGTAGCAGTGAAATGCCCACATAGCTAAAGCTGCCTTAAGCTTTCCTAATCACTTCAAATTCTGATGCTTTGTCAACTACATCGACAGAATAATGTATCCTTTTGTTTGTGCTACATTCTAGGTTAGGTCTCTATTGCATTGAGAGCTCCCACAACTTTGTTAGGGCAGTGTGTTCCCTGCGTCTCTTCTCAGCTTTAGTACATTTACAACCACTGCTCACCAGAAGAAAAGGTTGTGTGGAAGAGTAGCCTTGAGAGTGCATAACCTTGGTGTTATTACGTGGTTTATACGCAAATGAAGAAAAAATACTTGCCAGTAAATGGAAAGACAGACATGGAAAGAAGAAAAAAGAAGCAGCAGAACTCTAAAAAACCTCTGGAAGCAAAGTTGTATGTTTGGGTTATTCATAAGGTGAGGCATGACAGGCATTAGGGAATAGTCTGTGCTGTACTTCATGACTGCCTTCAAGGGAATATGACAGGATTAGGAGAAATTTCTGCTCATTACTTAAATGCCAGCAACATTTTATGTCCACTCAGTGCAATGTGGAGTGGCAGCACTCATTGGCTTAGGAGCTTATGATTTAAGCAAACCTGGGAATGCCTGTGAATAAGTCTTGCACTGTGGGACTGAGCTGCTTCTGTAGCCATACCTAGTGACTCTTTCTGGTGAAGCATGAAAAATGGAAGAGTTTGTCTACAGCAGAGATCAAATACTTGGCTCTGTCCAGGAAATAAAGGCCAGAAGTTGCTATTCTGCTAAGTGTGGGTGGCAACATCACACCATCCTTATGTTGCAATGGGCACAGCATAGTTCAGGCTGGAAGACACCTCTGGAGGTTTTCAGATCAAGCTCTTGTTCAAATCAAGGTTGGCTGAAGATCTGACCATATTGCTCATAACTTTATCCAGTCTTGAATATCTCCAAGGATGGAGAATGCACAGCCTGTCATTTTTTCCACCTGCAAACAGAAAGCATGAGTTATACAATTGTAATGTAGTATCTTTGTGGCCAGAGGAACTTGGTAACAGAATCAAAGCTGCTGTTATTCTGCTACTTGAGCACTCCTTGCTCTGTAGCTCTCTTTATCACTATACCCTTCAAAGCATGATATTGAAAAGGGTATATTTTTCACTTTAGGAGGCATGTCCTGTCTCTGTGCCATTAGAATGCTTAGCAACGTGGATGCAGATGCAATGAAAGTCAGACTGCTTCCCAGCCTGTATTAGGCACATTTGCCAGCTCTCACCTTGCTATTTTTATGATTAATTCAAACCCCAGCAATTAAAAGGAGTACACCAGTGTTCTTTTATGTCAGCAATGGGTTAGACTAATTGCCTGTGAAACTATCAGTGTCCCTAGCCAGTAGTGCTGCAGCTCTCCAGATGGCAACCTTGCACCCAGTAAAAGAACTGTGCAAATAGCCTGAAACTCTTCTTAGATCATCCTTCCAATAATATTATTGTGTATTTAAACCTAAGCTTCAGAATATCAACAGTTCAGCTGGAGTAGCTGGTTTAGTAAATCCTGGAATCCTGGGTTAATAAATCTCGATGCACTGGGTTTAGTCATAGCTCAAGATAGCTCTGCCACTCTACTGTTCTGAATCCTTAAACAAATTACTTTGTCTCTTCATATTCCTGTTTGGCCTTCTGCTCATTTTTGGTATTTTTGGCCTGATGCTGTAAACTCAGTTGTTAAGTTACTGTCTCATTATGGATTTGGTAATTGATGTCTTGCAACCCCAAGCAAATATCTATGTTCTCCAGCTATTAACTATTGTTGCTTGCTTCTTGTTCTCTGTCTTTTCACAGGTGAACTCACAGTCTTGTGTTATTTTGGAAGAAGATGGGGGAAAAAACTACCAACTATTCAACAGAAAACAAAAAACTTTCTTAGCCGGTGGTTATAATAACTGCTATGGATACGTCTCTCTAGATAGATGATTTCCTGACATTAAATGAATTTGACATTTACATCTGCTTTTATTTCTTCCAAGAGCCCTGGAAGTAATTTTTTTCCCCATTTAAAGTGCTGTTGTACTCTGAAAATTGTTTTTAATATTGGCACTGTGGGGGCTCTCTATTTATTCTGTCAGGTTTACTCAGAGCAAAAACGTGGTTTGACAGCAAGAAACTCTCTGGCTTTTGTGATCTTTAGATTGCGGTGGGAAAGGCCTTTGCTAACTCATAACACTGCAGGCCCAGATGTCAGACTCTTCCTGAACTGTGCAGAAGTGATGGAGAGTGATGAAGGAGAGCGTGACGCACAGTGCTGAGAATAGACTGTGCAGGAAGAGCAGAGACAGCAGGCTTCTCTCCCTTGTCCTTCTCTCCCTTGCCCCTCCCTTGTCAGAGGATTTATGATGTTGTAACAGGCTTTGCCGTGAGTTGAATACGAAAAGCATTCCTCCCTGACTGTGGTACAATCAGCATTTTTGCTGCATTGGCTTCATTGCTTCGCTTCAGTACTCCAGTGAGCTGACTGGCAAAATCCCAAGCTGCATGCTAAGATCCCTGCAGTGCTGCAGGCAAAAGAGTGCCCAAGCTGCAGATATAATGAAATAATGTACCTCGTAAGTGCCCTTCCCTTAGTCAGAAGTTTCCCTGAGGAACAGCAAAATCCTGGAGAGGATGGTGCCAGAATTCCTTCTTTGCTGTCATCGACTGCAGAGGTAATACTTTTCATAGAGTTACTGCTCAACAAATTCCCTGATACAGCCTCTGCCCTCCACACCAGAGAACTGCTGGCTGCTTTCATACACAATACACAGATCCAGATTCCTATAAACATGAGGCCAGGATGATGGGATCACTTATCTTTTCACCAAGATGAAACCAAATGAGGAAAAAGCAATTTCATTGCTGTATATACATCTCTTACCAGCTTACTCTATCCTTTACTGTCTTTTGCTTGTGGTCTAAATATGATGCTCTCGAGCAAGGATTATTAGGTATTCACAGTGCTGAACACAATGACATCTTGATCTTCCTTCATCAATCACTATCACAATCACACCAGCATTTGTTTATTTGTCTGCCTTTCAGTAGGAAGGTCTGCTGGGACCTCAGCGGTAATAAGAAGAGAGTGCTGCTTTTCTCAGCTATTCCTCCTTTTAAGAATATAAATGGCATAGCTCTTTATGGCACCCAAAATGACATTTTCTCACAGATACCAGGGATCATTTTTTTGTTTGGCTTTTTCCTTTTATGCCTAATCAATACTTTTATACACTGTGTATTTAATAGCTTTCTGGCACTTTCCGTGTAAGATTTTTGAGGTACAGAAATATTGTATCTATTTTACAGATATGGGAATCTGAGGAAAAGCGTGATAAGATTTACCTGCCATCAAGGTCATGCACTGAGTTTATAACAAAACTGCAATTTTTAAAAACCCCAGCAGTTCTCCACCATTTCTTTCCCTGTTTTTAGCCATTCCCACTCTCTGTGCCTTCTCTCCCTCCTGTCTGCTACCATTTTGCCAGTGTCTTGTCCTCTCTTTCAGCAGGTCTTATCTCTGAAAGTGGGGTTTGTTTTCCATATTTCTGAATCTGGATCTGATACCCAAACACTCCATATGCCATGTAGGCTCACTTGCTGCCAGTCCTGCTTCTCTTTCACATGCTAACAGCTAGGAAATTCCATAGCAAACTCCCAGTTATTTCAGGGACCTTGGACACTGCCAATAATTCTCCGTTCTCCTGTTTTTTGGGGTTTGTTTTTTGGTTTTGGTTTTTTTTCTGTGGCCCATAATAGTACTGGCTTTTAACTTTGTAATGGGCCATTAGTATTTTGCTTTATAAACAGATCATTCTGAAATGTTGTGGAGTCTGCAGTGTGCATAGACTTGAGAACAGTTTTACGTGGGACTTTCTGGATTCAGTATCTTTTGTATGACTATGTGAAGTAGTATGTGGAGATGCAGCCCATCTTTTCTCAGCCTCTATTTCAAACAAGATTCCTAATACAAATTTTCTTTCAGTATTCTCACATTGAGAAAGTCCTCAGATTCTTCCTGGATTAAATCTTCAGTGTTCCCCCTGCAGTGCACCCCCAAAAAAGGACAGTCATCTGTGTGTACAACAGCTGGTTAAAGGGACATGTTTAGAGTTTGAGTGAGGTTTTCTGCTTGGTGTTTTTTCCTCTTTCCTTTTCCAAAAAGTAACATAAATATTACACGTGGTTATTTAAAGAACTTCTGGGCAATATACTGTGTGAAGTAAGAATAGCCAATTCAAAATTCTGATTTGTATTGATGTGGGCACTCTTTGTATTTTAGACATCGTGTAAATATCTTTTCTGGATAGATTTGTTATCTTGTGTTTCATGCACTGAAACAAGGGGCAGCTGCTAAGGAGGAGGGGAGGCTCTTTGCCAATATGAGGACACCAGTGGAGCTGTCTGCCTTTTTCAATAAGAGAAGAACAATTTTTGGTCGTTTTGCTTTCCACTCCTCCCCTCCTTCCTAGTGCTCCTACTCCCTTACATTCACTCCTGGATAGGAGTTCAGTCTCCAAACTGAATTAATTCTTGTTCCCTTCACTGAGGTTGTCAGCAGAGCAAAGTTAAGTGTCACAATAATGTTTCGTGTTGTGAATAGGTCTTCTATCTGCACTTGCTTGATATTAACAGGCTTGTAGCCCCTTTCCCCTTTATCCTGATCAATGCAACATACACACTGCAGATCACTGGGATTACATGGCTTTACAAAGCTTCCCTAAAATTACTTGTCTTTCCCCTAGAAGCACCACGAGGTCTCTGAAACTCTGTCTTTTGTCTGAGTGTGCTCAGAGGAAAAAAATCTTGATTTTAAAGACCTATTTTTCTTCTCACTTGTTTTACATCTGACACCAGTTATCTATATGAACAAGGCATGGCAGAACAGCAATAAGAATGATTAACCCCATTCTGGTAATATGGCTACTAATTGATCTGCCTTTACAGCATGTTCCAACTAGCTCCACCCAGGAAAACCATCAGTATCTGGAGTAACAGCATGGCTGGGAGAGTCACAAGGGATTTAACCAATTCCAAGTGGATCAGCAACCTCATATAAGATGGTCTGGTACTGGTGGAAATGATAGTTTTCAGGTGGGACAAGAAATTAACTCCCTACTGAGCTATTTTCCACAAAAGTAGAGACTGTCACTGTGTCTGTGCCACTTCTTGCTAGTAACATTCTGTCTTACTCAGAATTTCCCAAGCACTCTTCATTTGGTAGAACCAATCATCTCATCCTTCTGCCCTGGACCCCTGCTAAGTAAATAGTAGTTACTCTGCTGGGGGAAATTTACCCTGTGTTTGGAGCAGGTTGTATACTGGAAGTAGCAAATGTCAGCCATGCTGTTTGATGGAATGATGAAACCTGCTCTGTTGCTTAAATGACATCATTCCTAAATGGCATCATAGCATAATGGTGGAGTATTATCTGATGAGAGGAACTTCTCATCAGCTTGGAAATCCATGTATGGTTGACAAAACGACTTCTAAAGCTCGTGTCTTGTTCCCCCTTAAAGTTTTGAGTGTGCTTCAGCTTTTGAAGCTAACCCATTCTGCTGGAGGACTGCCCAGTCTTGCTTTGGCTTGCCTCTTTCTCTGGATTCCTGCCACATAAGAGATGTTAGCTACTTTGGTTGTGTTTTAGAAACATGGAAAATGTGGCTCATGTAAGCTTTTGATAATGGATTGCTGGACTTTTCAAGCTGATGCTGTGTTTTGTATTCTGCATTTCATGCTCAAGAATTTCCCTTGTGTAAGCCTCACCCCTGTTGTTTGTTTGCAAAGAGAAGTAGAGGGAGAGGGAACAGGATTTGCCAAGAATAGGAAGGGAAAGTGGTTTGCCATGAAAGGTGTGACGTATTCTGTACCTCACTGGAGCTTTGCAGAAGAATCCTGTTTTGCTGCTCTCTAATATCCTCTGTTGCTGTACTTTTGGCTGTTGTTTGTTTGTGCTTAATCACCAGTCTGCACTGCTTGAACCATCTCATGGCCTATTGAGGTTCACTGACCATCACATTGCAGTCCACAGCTGCCTTGGTTTTGTAACATCAGAGAGAAAAAAGCTGTCTGACAGAAGCACCTCTTACTGGAGATTCCAAATAGACACCCACCACAACTCTTATCTCATTGTAGGTAAAGATATGCTCATGAAGTAAGAGGTGTGAAAAAGGTTATTTATTTAGTAAAATAACATATGTATTTATATGCCTTACTCCATATTTATATTTATGTATCCCTTCAAAATGAGAGACTCTCAGGGATTATGTGCAATGCAGATATCAAAGTGCATGATTTTATTGTGAGGCCCTTGGGCATATGGCCAGGTTCTCTCCATATCTCCAGCATGGGCTCCCCACCTTCTCAGCGCTTGCCTGTGTAAGCACAGCTGTGCTAAGGTCAAGTATGGCTTCACAGCTTCACTTTTCCTTTCTTCAGGTGTGGCTTCCTACCAAAGGTATAGCAATATCTTGACATCAGACTGGCTGCAGGGAAAGAGGGCTGGCTTAAGAGCTGCAGAGCTGACTTGTGAGATAGTTAATTTTCTGTTTGGCCTTTGCTTCATTCAAATGCTTCAGCCATTTTTCTGTTAGTTGAGCAATGTCAAACTTCTCAAGTGGATGTTTAGATGTGAGCATAGGCAAGAGTGGTGAAGTGCACAGCTCCTGTCCCATGCTGAGGCCCTAATTGCTCCAAAGAATTATACACTTTGTCAAGTCCTGTTTGTAAGTCCTCTCTTGATTCAGCCTATTTTTCACGAGGGGGAAGTGAAGGTGAAGTGCTTAATTTGCATAGTACTTGGAGGCAAAAATTTTCAGAAAAATTAAGGCTTTGACATGGTGATTTTTATATGCATGTGGATGTTTTGTCAGCCCATGGTTGTCCTACAGAGACAGCATTTCCCTGAATGGTTAGGTTATGCCCATGTGCACAGAGTGTATGAAGTGCTTTTGGTTTCTGATAAGATGAAATGCCCTTAAAATAAACCCTGTCCCCACAGAAATCAAGAGCAAAGCTCCCAGTGACATCTGAGGGTGCAAAGTATTGCAAAACCTAACCTAGAAGTGACTGAAGTCTGGACAGGCCAGATTTTTCTAAGGTCCTAGTAATTTACTGCACAAAAGAATTTCATTTCTTAGACTCATGTGTTGTGAAAACACCTTTTGTTTTAGAAATAGGCTTCCCATGGTGATCAGGTCAAGAACTGAACATCTGATAAGAGAATTCACAGCTCTATGAAATGAGTCCATAATGCTCTTCTTTGGGAAGTGTAGGGTCTCATGGAAAAATCCTGAAGCATCTGTATGAAAAGATTAGGGAGAATCCCAGTTTCAGGTCTGAGATTCAACCACCCTGCTGGTTTTTCATGGTTTGTATTCCAAACCTAAATGGGATCCAGACAAAGGCATATGGTCATTCTGCCTCTATAGAAGATCTAAAACTGCAGGCTGTCATTTCCCTGAGCTCAGAGTTGTTCCTACTGCTGTGTTTTGTGGCATCAGCCCATTTCAGCAGCAGCATTAGGTTAAAGGATACCCAGAGGCCTCCTTGTCAATCACAGAAGAGTTGAGCTTTATTCCCGGCCGCATCATTCCTGCCCACAGCCAAGGTCTGAAATAAAGCTGGCAGAGGAGAATTGCTCAGACATGCAGGTCATGGGCAGGCCAGAGCTTGTGCCTGGAGTGAGTCAGCCCCAGAACCTCTACGAGACTGACATTTGAAGATGAGGACAGAGGAAGACAGGCCAAGAGTGCATCAGTAACACTTGTGTGTGTGTGCACATCTAAGCCAGTCTGTGGGTGAACTTCCTGCAGCTGGGTAAGAATTTTGCTGCTGTGCTTGACAGACAATGGGGGCAGCTGGTCTGGCCCTGAGAATGAGAGGAAAGGGCAAAGGCAACCTCCCACCTGAAAAGTGCCATGACAGGGACTGGACCAGATTTCATGCCCTTGCATTGAGTTCTGTGCCAGGCAGTGACGGTGACTGTAGCCATATTTAAACCAAGGTTTTCCCCCTCCTCCAAGTGAAAAGGGAGGCCAGAACAGAGCCACATATATGAGCTAGGTTTGGAGCTGTGCTATGGCTGCTGCTCAACTGAGGGCCTCTGGACTGAGCTTCTCACTGCAGTGTGACCAGCAGGTTCTTGATACCTGCTGCATAGGTCTGCATGGGATTTGCTTGTGGGAATGAAGGGAAATGGCTCACTCTGTGCCAGGCAGGATAGCATCAAGAGGAATTAGAGGAAAACTTTTGCATAAGAAGGAGGAAGGACCAAAAAATTTTGGCCTAAAGCTAAGAAATTGTATTTCTTAGGAAATACATTAGTCGCAGTTTACAGGATCAAGATGATTCGTATGGACAAAAGGCAGTAATGGAACTGTTTCTACCACAAATTTCTCTGTCGCTGCTTCACAGATCAAGAGACCTTCAAGATTCCTTCCTGGGAGTAATAATGTGGAGTCCTTCTCTAGATTGTAGCAGTGTGAATCAGGAGCAAGTCCTTGGAAGTCAGTGCACCTAACATAGTAAAACAGAGGATGAAGGCATATAAATCCATGAGCTAGGAAAGGGAAGACTTAAACATAAACTGAAATGACTGACACAAGAGGCAATAAGGGTGCAATTCCTTCCCACACTACTATTCAGCTGATCTTAAACTTTAGGGAGAATTACTATGTGAGGATTGCCCTGCCTTGTATCTGTTTTGGCTCCTGGCTGCTCTGCACCATCAGCCAGCAGGACAGCTGTTGTGAAGTGCCTGGAATCAAGGTACCCAGTAAGGAACCCTGCTCTTGTCCCAGCACATACCAAAGGATACCTATGGCAGCATGAAGAGCTCTGAAGGAGCAGTCAGAAGCAGGGATTGGTGAAACCCTTTCCTTACTAACCCTGAAGACAGGCAAGGACTTGTAGGGATAGGTACTGTTTAGTCTCAATTGCTAGTTCCCATTTTTCTCAGTTCTGGATAACTGGCTGCCGAAGCTGAGGTTATTTCTAACCTCTTGGGAAAAAAATTTCTTCCACTTGCTACCTGATCATATTGGTTATTTCTTTTTCCACTGTTGTGCATGACAAGGCCAACTGGACAGTGCAACCCAGAGCAGAGCTAAGTGTTCACAGAGCACCCAGGAGCGAGCCCAGGACAGCTAACCCAGCTGGTTCTGCTTCCCTGTGCAACATGTGCCATTGCAAAGAGAGGGTTTGGGATGTTTTTTGGTGCACACAAATGAGGTGATATCTTCTTTTCCGCCAAATTTATGCTGTTCTAGCTTGTAGCTTTGCCTTATTTCCTACCAGCATCTTCAAGGAGACTTGGATGTAAGGTGTCCACTTTTAATCCTCTGCCTGCAGGAGCTGGAGATGGGGCTTGGAAGACAGGCAAAGTTACAAAACCCCTACTTGTTCTCCATTTTCAGTGGCCACTTCCTCCTCTTACCAGATCAGGAGATCTCTATATTTCATCTCCATTTCTAATGGAGAACATCTGCTTGTTTTTTCTCATTGACTGTGTTCATTTTAGAGAGCAATCTTGTAATTTTGTCATTCATTGTGAGCTTCTGTTCCCTCTAGTGGTGGCCGGGCTCTGTGTAAACCACAATATATAGGGAGTTTGTTTTAGGTCTGAACCTCTATTCAAGATCTGATTTGCTCTCAGTCTTCGCTGTCCATCACAGATATTCACTAAGAGAACTAGGAGGCGTTTAATCCAAGCTCTGGAGTTTGGAAATATCCTTGTGCAGGCCTGAGCTTCTCAGGACCTGGTGTGTCGAGCACCAGTCCACCAGCAGGTGTCCCAGAAGCCCACCAGTTTTCAGCACAGTAGGCGCAGGTCCTCTCCTACCTGGTCCTGGATCTTCGCAAGAGCCATGCGGATGCTCTGCCACAAGCAGGATGCAGCGCCAAATAAAAAGCAGAAGGTACAGATGAAAAGTGTGTGGATGGCAGGACGGGCTGTGCTGGAGCCGGGATCTTCACCTCCCCACGTGGATACGCTCCTTGCGGGGGCTGAGGAGCCTGCTGTTGCCTTGGCGACTGGAGCCGGCTCAGGCTAGCACAGCCAGGAGAGCTTAATCCAGGGTAGTCCAGGGGTTAAGAACGAGTTTCTGCAGCACAGCGCGAGAAGGGGTGGTTTCAGGGATGATGTCAGGCAGATATCATATTTTGTGTCATGTTTAACCAACACGGGAGGACTGGGTTGAGATGGCTGCTTACCCAATCCAGTGCTGCAAACAGAGCATTATCTTTCTCATATTCCAGAAGCCCTTAATGTTTGACAGGGACAGGAACTCCTTTGGGGACTACCAGTTCTCTATTAGCAATACTATCAACAGACAGTAGTTTCTCCAGCTCTTGCCATGGAAATGAAACCTCTGTCTAAAGGAAAAGCAATAATAATGTTGTACTAGTTCATGACAAAAGCACAGGAGCATGTGCTAGCACCATCTAGCCAGCATCCCCATCATTACAGCACCAGCTACTTCTTTGTCCTCTATTTTCCATCTTTGAGCTCGACACAAGTAGTTGTCCTCTGTTTTCAACTACAGCTCTTACTCACTGTCTTGTATCCTTTGTCCTCTGGCATTATTGCACATCCTCTCCCACTTCTCATCGTCTTTCAGGGAGAGGCTGAGAACTTGCAGGCAAAGTAATTGATTGTGCCCTGGTATGTTGGGGAGAGGATGAGATGTTCTGGTTGTATCCCAAACCTGAGACCCTCTGACAAGGGTGAAGCCAGAGTATTCCTGCATTCTGCTTCCAATATGGGCCTGAAATCATGTGAAAATGGCTATAGGGCATGGACTGAAGCAGCCACTGGGGAAGCTCTATCTCAGCCCACGGCACAGCCCTAAAAGCAGGGAGTTGTGAAGTCACTGTTGCTGCCTGCTGTCTCTTGTTGTGGTAGCCCCAGGTACGGGGCAGCTGGACCCAGCTCTCTCATTTCAAGTCCATGTGTCCAAAGCAGCAGGGGAGGAGCCAGATGAGCAGCAATTAATTACCGGAGGCAAGTTATCCCTGAGGACTAGGCAGTGCTGTGGGACCAGACATCCTTGCACACTATGGAGAGCAGCACTCTGTTTCATGCCACAGAGCCTGTCCTGGCATCCCACTCTGTCTTGGAGCTCGTCTCCTGGTCTGCCTCTCCCGGCTGTGCGCTGCCTGGGTGGTGATGTGGAGGTGGTACGGCAGTGTGTGAGCGAGGGCAGGATTTCCCTACAAGCCCTGGGTCCCCGTCCCCAGCGTGTGAAGGTCGCTGGCTCCTGGGTAAATTTCCATCGGATGCAGCACTCTCCGTTGCGACTCAGCATTTCTGACACCCGACTGCAGCTCCTCTTTCTCATTTGATCATTTTCTTCGTAAGGGGAACTAACAGCCGTTACTAGAGTGATTTGGCCACCGTCCAACAGTGTGTGTATTACTCACACATTTCCCTGCTAGCAAAAGGAGGGGTTTTTTCCCACTGTCTGGTTGCAGCCTCTTCCTATCTTCATCATCAGATAGCTTAGAAGGTCAGTGCTAAAAGAGAAATTTCAGAGGCTTTTTTTACAACCCAGATTAAAGGAGGGCCAGTGCTGGGGGAGAGGGAAGGGGTGAGAAGGAACGGAGGGTATGCCCGACTGAATTAATTCTTCACTGGGACTCTCTCTGGTACAGCTGAAAACACGATCCTGGAAAATGTAATATTTATAGAAACTGTACTGCTCTTGTTGGGTAAATCTCAAGGTCATCTGATGATCACTGCAAAAGGACTGACCAGATACTGCTGATGTTGCCCTGGTATCATGAGACCGTAAGATCTTCAATTCAGCACTGAAATCTGCACACAAAATGGGATCCTACTCCCTCTCCCTAACAACCTCCTCTCCTGAAACTGCCTTAAGAAGGAAATGCGCAGCCCAGCAGTGAGGAGGTTCAAAATGCCTGCATGGCTTTTTTTTTTTTTTCCTTCTCTTTGAGAACATTAAGCTATTAACTCTAATTCCCTTAGAGGCAGAGCTCTGCAATTCATTTCACATATAGGGCATCTCAGGAGTTTGCCTGAAGGACCAAGTGTTGGCCTGAAGCCAGTTCTATCATTTCTGAGCCCTTTCCATTCCTTAAGGAAATTCTGCATGGACATCTGCTAGATGCCAACGTCCCTAGAGAGAAAAGAGGAGCAGAGGATTTATGTTTTCACTACATCTGTTATATTCCTGCACAAAGACAAGTCCTGGGCTCATCGTCAGATGGACACAATCTTTCCACTGCCCCCAAAGTACTGACTGTCGAAGAAATTGATGGTAATGGGGAAATGTGAGAGCAAGGCCATGACTGCAGCTATTTCACATGGTCCAAACAACTGCCCAGGTCTAAAGAGTGAGTGGTCTCCACTGGAGAAAGTGGAGTCAAGGAGACACTGTCCTGAGACAAATACCCACCTCTGAAAGTTTAAAATATTCTCCCCTTTCAAAACATTAAAAGTGAACTAATTTATATAAAGTGACCTTTATATAACCTTCATGAATTGCCTTTCCTGAGCACAGAGCAACATCTTCCCTAATATTTTCTGTTTCTGAAATATTTTCTCCAGTAGGGGTGCTTGCAAGAGTCTTTAAATTTTGTGTGTGGGGTTAATAGAGTAAATTAGGATAATTATTCACGACTTCAAGCATTTATTCAGCTGTTAACCAAAATACTTGATTGCAGTAGCAGTATTTTAACCAATGCAGCAATGCAAAACAGAAATTAAAAAAAAAAGAAGTCAGACTGTGAAACAGTAGTCTGCAATAAGAATAATCATGTTGCAACTGAAACAAGGAGCATGCAAAGCATGCAGTAAAGGTGAACTCTTGGAACAGTAAAAGGCAGGCAAGATACACTTTTGCAGTTCATGACTTTGGGCCAAATTCAGTGGTGCCACACAAATACGTGTGCCCAGCTGTACTGGAGCATGTCCTTTAGTGCTCCCTCAGGTGAAGCTGGAGGGCTTGTGTGAGCACCTCTCTGGTTCCCAGCCCTGCAGCATCCCAGAGAGCCATTCTGGGTACCTGGAACCCAGTCTGCCTGTCTCCATGGAAATACTCCAAACATCGTCTGTCCACCAGGCTGCACAGGGGTCATCTCAGCCTGGTATGTGCTTTCTTGGTGAGGAGTCCATTCTGATGTAGAATTCATGAGTAGGGAGCTGGCCAAGAATACACAGCTCAAGGGAAGTTATGGGAAAGCACGGGAAGAGTAACAGTTTTGAACACAGTGGCTAACAACCTGAACCTAAGTCAAGTTGAATGGTTCATTAAATTCAGGTGAGAGGATTTTGTGGGTCAAGGGGAAATGAATGAAGAAAAATGCTGTGGAAAAGCTTAACTTAATGGTGAAGATGAAGACTATGTAAATAAGCAGTGTTGTACCTAAACATGTTCAAATATGAAAGGGAGATACAAGGCAAGATAGTTTAAAGCACTTGACCTACAAATTCCCAGATTGAACCTCCCTGCTCTGGGAAGGAAAAATCATGTATGGATTTAAAAGTGGGTGCTATAGGGAGAGCAGTGGCCACTTTTTTCTCTGAAGATTAAAGGCTGTGTAGGGTATGAATTCCTAGCCTAGGATGGTCTGTCTTGCTAGGGCTTGTGTGAAATTGAATCTACTCTGAAGAGTTCATACCAGAAAGGCTGCAGCTAATACACATGACATTCTCAAGGATTAGAAAGATGATTTTTCATGGGCCAAATTACTTTAGAGACACTGGCACTGTCATATCAAGGTGAATCCTATTATCCATCTGGGGTATGCAGGACAAAACAAAAACACCACTGGGGTATGGAATGTAGAGGCAGCTAACTTGCATGTGAAGGGATGGTTGAATGCATCAGTGGGAGAGAGGCCTGTGTGTACACTGTTTGTCTTGATAAACTTCAAAATCTAGGGCAGAGAACACAGACTGAGCACAGTCTCTTCCTTGTGTTCTGTGTTGTCTTGGCCAAGTTTTAGAGAGTGTAAGATTGGCTTTTAATCAGTGAGGTCCAGCTCAAAGAGGCAAAATTTTCACGATGCATCCAAAATAAGCCTCCATTAGGAACTCTACACTGTTTCTCAACAGATGTTTTAACTTTTCCTTCAATGCTTTCAAAAGGAAAATACATAGCCCTGATCTGCTAGCTACCTTGATGATTAATGCAATGCTGAGGCATCAGGTGTCTTCAGATGGCCTCACAGAGGTGCCTGGTAAACAAGAAAAACAAAGCTGTAGCTGAAACATTGTGGAGGCTTTTGCTTGCTTTTTTTTTTTCTCTTTTTTTTTTTTTTAACACTTCTTGTTGAAGAACTGTAGTCTAATCATTATTATGCCTATGCCCCAGCACATATAATGGAAGCATGAGCAAAATTCTCTTCCTAGGTCTTGTCCTTTGGCCATAGCACCAACTCCACAGCCATTTTCTCCTGCTGGATGTAGGATCAATAATAAGTATATGCATTCTTAACACTGGAGCAACCATGCCCAACAGTGCCAAAGAGGCATACAGAGAATGCACAGGTTAGGGGCACGTCAGGTGAGAGCAACATAATCTATTCATTCACTCCCTCTAACACTGTTTTGTGCCTTTTAAATTATGAAAAAGTCACAAGAGTCTCCGCCTCTTTGCACATTTTTGAAAGAACTCCAAGCAGAATGACCTCCTTCTCTGTTCCCTTGGTGAGAGGACACCCTTCTGCCTACAGTGAAGGGAAGAAAATACTAGCATCTGTTAGTCCAGGGGACATATTTTAGCAGTGGAAGCTTGCAGGTTTTGCCTGGTATTTTCCCTCTTCCTAAAGCACATGTTAACAATTTTGACCTTTCTAGTAATATGATTCCAAAACCAGTGTTGCAGCAGCTGAGCCCTAAGATGCCATTTGGAAGATTATTATCACTCTGAAATCAAAGCAAACAGCTGCTTTTTCAAGCCTGTGTGGAGATCCCCTCACTCATGAAGATCCTCCTCTCTCATCTCTCTGTGTCCTCAGCCCTGGGCCTGCTGTCAAGAAGCTCCAGTCAGCTTGGCCAATGTAAAGGATAAATATGCTGCCAATTCTTTGCATTTGTGTAGTACAAAAAAGCTGTAGGAGAGCCAAGCTGGTTTGAATATACCAAAGGTTTCCTTGTACACAGGTACCTAAGATAGAGGGGGCAGGGTCTGTAAAAACTTTTGTTCATGGTGTGCAATTAGTTGAAAGGCTATCTAGGCTATTTGCAGATAGATCAGAAAGTGTTCTCTTCTTGCCTTAAGCAGAAGCTGGCTCATGCAAAAGTTCTCCTTCCAGATCTGCATTTCCTTGGCTCCTCCCACAGTGTGAATAATCCCTAACATTTCCATGACTCAGTGGATTTGCTATGGAAATTATGGCAATATTTTCAGAGTCATAGTCTAATACCTGAGCCCCGACAGGATTCATGCCCCCACATCTCTGGCATTTTACATAGTTATGTAACGCCTCTTACTCATGGCACTGAAATCAGGAGCATGTCCGAGTAGTGAGGAACGAGTGAAATTTGGAGTAAAATCCAAACCTCCCTTTCCCTCACTCTTGGAAACCTTATCATCCATGTTTGAGCTTGCAACATTTTTTCAAATGTGATTTGCAGACAGCTTGCACTGTTGGTGAGAACAACAGGGTCACAACTTTATTTCAAATTTCTTCCTTTTGCATGGCAAAATTCGAGTTACTGTGTAGAAAGAAAATCTGATCAGCTACTTCACGAGACTAACATGAGCATCTTCCTTCATCTTTGTTGTTTCATCCTCTTTTCTCCTCGTCCCCCTTCCCCTGTTCTCTAAATGCTTAATAAGAACAGTAGCTGGGAGAGCAGGTGTGTAAAAAAAAGAGAAATAAGTAATCTCATCCATACAACCCCCTAGGCCCACAGCTGTGTTTCTTATATCAACTGAATATAAAGCTGCTATCCTCAGAAAACTGACAATAAAAATAATTTGAGAGGCTCACTGCTCTGTGCAGAACAGTAGCTGTCCTCAATGCAGTTTCTGGTTGCTCCTTTATACAAAGCATCCTTTCTGCTTACGTGTAACAGAGGGGGTTCTCCCAGGTTAGATGAAGCACTCACTTCAGAGGCCACAGAGCCTTGTCAGGGGGTGGCTACACTGGGTAGTGGTCACAAAAGAACTATTCAGATATTTTTATGTGCTATTCAGAGAGGGCATTTTACCTGGCTAACTGAAAGGTAGGAGTAAATCACCTGGCCATGAGTTCACATTTATGAATACCAGTAGGATTTGAAAGTGGTAGGTGTGTGTGGCTTCCATGTCTGCACCAGCTGCCTTCTCTGGGCCATAATCACATTTTCAGAAAAGCTGTATCAGTCACTGCTTCTGTCTGTAATAATAACAGTAGCTCTGCTCTTATATTCATACAGCCACGGACTCTTGCAGCAAAAGAAAGCAGACCCACCTGCAGACTGCCATGCTAGCAGCTGTAGAGCAGGTGGGGAAGCCAGAGCCAGAAAAGCAGTCATGCATTGCAAATCCACTATCAGGTTCTATTTCGCAGGTGAAGAAACTGAGACAGATGGAGGACAAGTGATTTTCTCAAAGTGATATGAGTAATATCACTGGCAGTGCCAGGTCTTGAAACTAATCCTGGCTTAGGCCAGGTTCTGGAAAACGTACAATAAACTGCGCAGCAACATCCCTGGGCTTCTTGCTCTTGCCCCAAGGAAATTCACTGCAGATGCCTGGCACAGCTGGCACTGTGGGTGCACCATTGTGCTCTGGTCCAACAGTGCTCCTGGGAGACCTTCCCCTTTCTTTCTCCTGAGGGTGTCTCTGGTGAGCAAATAGTTGATTGTTTACATAGTACGTGCTCTTTCTTAAATTAAAATGATCCCTTCTGGGTTTTGGTTCTGTTCAGCTCGGTCTTCCCTTTTTGGGCACATGATATAGTTGGGTGACAGAATTATTTATAGCTAACACCTGGCAGGGGCAAAGACACTGACTTTTAACAAATCAGTAGGGATGAAATAAAAGATCTGTTGTTTGCTGATGCTCCAAGAATAGGCTGCACTGAGAGCATGCATTCCTTGTATTTCCCGTCTGCTCCTTGTCCCTTCGGTATCATTTCCAGGAGGTAATTCCCGCTTCTTTTTCCCCCTCCTTCACTCCTGACAATTGGCTGCCCCAGAAGAGTAGTAACCTCAGGTGCTCCATGCCCTGGTTGCACCAAGGTTTCACTAGACCATGGGCAAAAGTTGAAACAATCACCTTTTTGTTGCAGTCAGATGGTGTGAAGGATTATGAGTCTCACCAACCTCTCTAACTGTGGGCCTGGAGTGCCTCAATCTGCCCCATTCCTAGACCTCTGAATAACTTTTTTATTCCTTTCTTCTGCCAACAGTTCCATCTTTTTATCTAAGCATCAGCTAGACCCTTGTCTCTGGCTAGAGCTTGCTCACCCATGAGCCTTGTTTTGGACTTTGATCTTCCTCCTGGTCCTCCAGCTTGGGCAGGTCTTGAGCTTAAGGAGATAGTCAGGTAGGCAGTGCAGTCTTCAGGGAAAGTGAGGGCTGTAAAGGAGAAACAGAGTGGAAATCATCCCAAACAATGCTTTTGGCAGCAGTTTAATTGCACATGATGTGATATCACAGAGACACAGAATCACAAGGTTGGAAGAGACTGTTAAGATCATCGAGTCCAACCCATGCCCTAACACCTCAACAAAACCATGGCACCGAGTGCCACATCCAATCTGTTTTTAAACACATCCAGGGATGGTGACTCCACCACTTCCCGGGCAGATGATTCCAGTACTTCATCACTCTTTCAGTAAAAAGCATTTTCCTAACATCCAACCCAAATTTCCCTTCGTGCAGCTTACGTATCCATCCTATGCCACACCTAATCTTGTCTTCTTGTCTTTCTTGTCCTGTTATCCTTGTCTTTCAGGAAAAATGATGGGGGCTGGAAAACAGACAGACAGACTAACTTGTCTTAGGGCTTGGAGTTCTATGACTTGTATAGCTCTTTGATGGCTCCCATGGATTCCAAGCTAACCCAGGATTCATGGTCTTCTCCAGTTATTCAGACTTTGCCTAGCTGTTCATCATCCTAGGAACTGCATAGTTTCCTGAAAACTAACTCTGCCATTTCAGCCCAGTATCTTTGGCAGTCCTAGGACATGCCTCTTACTGTTTGGTATGCCTGGATCTGGCCTAGATTAACCAGACAACCTTCCCATCGTTCTTTGAACAGCATAACCCTCTTTGCACTAATTAATTGTTAGGCCAAAGTATATGAATGCTCTAGGTGATGTGCTTCACTTTTAAAAAGAGAAAGAGAAGAGCACAAATATGAACATAGAAACTTCCAAATTATGAAAAACAAGTGGTTTCTAAAGTTCTCTTTTCAGATGGATGACTTTCAAACCAATGTTAATTCTCTATTGCTCCTGCCTCCTGGAAAGAGATTTAGAAGGGAGAGGGAGTAGCACATTTCCGGAGCTAGATATTGGAAAGGATCAGTAGCTCCATCTCATAGTAACACTCGTCAGTCAGGCGTGTGCTGTGTGTCACTCAGTGGAGGAGTGCCTGCTCCACTGTGCAGCATCTCTGCTGTCACTGACAGCTTCAGTCCTGCATTCCTCACTTGACTTCCCACTGTGACTTTCCTCTGCACCTTCCATCCTTTAGTATCAAGCTACTCCCTGCTTCTGGATCATCCCCCTTCTTGACTGTGCCATGGGATTTGTACCTCCATGCCTTTTGCAGTCTCTCATGCTGACTCCTTTTCACACTTTTAACCTCTTTTATTTCTTCTCTTCTCCTTTCCCTTCCAGGTGTTTTCAGCATTATTCTAGTATTTGGCACATCTTTGAAAAACATTTTGAAGCCAGAATCATATTTTCTTCAGGTTTTTATAGCTTTAGCCATCTTGCAGTGTCAGAGGGAAAAGTGAAACTAAGCATATTTAGTGATCACCTTAGAAAATATTCATGTCAGAAGTAGACTTGAGGGTATGTCAGTCTTGGTGCATGGTTCTGTCCCTCTGGCAGGGCAAGAGCACTGCACTTTGTTCAATACCACTCACAATGTGGGAGTTCTTGCCATGACAGATCAGCCAGTGGGATGGGCTGTGCCAGCCCCTTTGGATTCAACTCTGGTGCAAAGTCAGCCAGAAAGCCAGGCTGGTGAGCTGTGTACAGGTGGGAGTCACATGCAGGATCCCATCACCAGCCCAGTTTGGGGCATATCAGCAAGCAGCTGGAGTATTGTACTGTAAATCTTTTCCAGATGTTTTCCAAACTTTGAATCTTTCACAGCAGTGCCTGAAAGTCACATTTCAATGGATTTGGTAAGAAGGAAGGATGTGATAGAGTGGATAGATCTTTTCTTCATCCCTTCTAACCTGTAAGATACTGTCGTTATCTGATGCTGTGCTTCCAGAGAAGGACCGGGCTCTGTGTCAGCCACAGCCCAGAGCTGAGTGCAACTCCTCTACCTGGGAACATATACATGCTTTAAATTATTGTGGGGGAGTGTAATAGAGGGAAAGAAACTAAAACATTCCCCCCATTTATGAGGGTAGTCTATGTGTCTGCTCTGTGTTGCTCCTCTTTGGACAGAGCTGTGGGATGGCTGTCAGCACACCGAAGGCTTTTACATGAAAGAGAAGGCCAACCTAAACTTCCCTTATCTGGTCTGGATAATCTGACTGGTCTCACCATTTCTGCCGAATAATGGAAAATTGCCTGAATATTTAAACATGTATTGTTCTTAGGGAAACAAAATGTTCAGCTAGTTTGGTTGCCTTAGCAACACTCACTTCTAAAAATACAAAAGACACAATCTACAAAATAAGTGAACGTGTAGAATAGGCAAGGAAAGAAAAATGCTTCTTTCTTCCTGACCCAGAGCAACTGGGTTGTGGGCAGAAGCGCTTTTATTTAAATCTCAGTGAAGAATTTAGGGCGTATCTTCACACACTTGTTGAATACATTTAATTTTTAATAGTTTAGAACATGCCTGATGTTAAACCCAGGCAAGTCCCTGTGACAACTCTTTTATAGTGGCTCCAAACTGATTCTGTCAGTGGTCCTTTAGAGTGATGTAGCTCAGAAATCACAGGTTGTACCAGGAGTAAGCAGCAGGTCACTGCAAGGGTTTCTGCCAGCCTGAGACATATCTTGTAAAGGCAAGTAAAAGAAAGATCAAACGATTCCTTTGTGACATGATGTGGAAAGGACCTGTGCATGCTTGGGGAGAAAAATGAGGAGATCCTAGATGTGACCCAAGAACAACATGAATTAAATGAGTAACACTTCAATTTTCAGTCATTCTTACAAATAGGAATATGGAGCAAACACTGTGTGTACAGAAAAGGAAGTGACTGCATTTGAGATGAAACAGGAACGTAAGCATCTTGATCAGCTCCAGTCGCAGGGACCAGAATATCCCAGAATATTGAGTTAGCTGGCATATGAAATGGCAAATCTTACAGGGCGGATTTTTAATTAATCTGTCAAGTTGCTGGTGGCACTGTCTGACTGCAGAATAACAGATGCAGTGCTTCTGTTATCTCTAAGAAAAGGAAAAGGGTGTAATCTAGGGAAATGCAGACCCATTCTTCTGACCGCCACAGTGCCTACAACTTTAGAGCCAATCTGTAGGAGGGAATAATTTAAAAAACCCCTGAGGCAAATGAACAGTGAGTAACAATGCAATATTACTTTGTCAGAAGCAGAGCATGCCAGAATAATTCAATATTTCCCTTTGATAAAACAACTATTTTGTATTGGGGAAATGATAGAAATCTTACCTCTCCAGACTACAATAAGGTACTTAGTGGTACATAGTGCCATAAGTGAAATTAATAGCTAAAATAGAAGTTATGAAAAATTTAGAAGGTAGATAAAGAGCTGGCTGATGGGGAGACAAAGTTAGGTTGTACAGAAAGGGAAGACGTTAGTTTGGAAGAGTGGAATTCAGTAGCTGGCTTTCCTAGTGCCTTAGCTTTAATATGCAGAAGTGCATCAGCATCTGTAGCAGCAACACTGTTGCAGCTCAACAGCCGGAAATGCCAGAGAAAGACAAAAACTTGCACTTAATTATATACTACACTGTCATTGCACAGTGACTGTGAGCCCCAAAATGTTACAAGTGTGTAAAGACAGATAATAACCTACAATGTATCCAGAAAGAGAGGGAAGAGTGATTAGTGGTATGCAGGACTCATACCACTCAGGAGAGATATAATCTGAAAAATGGAGTACAATCCTTGTTGCCCACTTCCTAGAAATACGAGTTTCAGTGGGAGCAAGTGAAGAGAAGAGTGAGCACATGGTAACAGAGCCAGGGAGACTCCTAACCCATGTAGAGAGACTAAGAGAGACTGGCTTTTACAGCCAGGAAAGTGAAGGATGAGAGTGGCTAGGCTTCCTCTCTATAAATCTATTTTATAGTGTAAAAATCAGAAGATTATTACAGCTGAAGGACATCCCAAGAACAACTGAGTCTAAACTGATCATAAAGGAATTTACTCTAGAAATTAAAAGAAAGCTTCTATCCATCAGAGCAATCAGGTTTAGGAACAGTCTCTAATGGGAGAGGCAAGGAAAGAGGCCAGATGCTTTAAAAAGATTCACTCGAAAGACATTTTGTTCTGTGGCTTCCTGTGATAGCACTTGGTGACTGAGAGGCTTCCAGGGCTATATTTGCCTAATCACAGATCAGTTTGGCAGCATCCATATCCAAGAGGTCTTCTCCACTTTACCTAAATTAAAGTCTATGCTTTCAGCCACATCAGTATAACTTAGTGTGCAAAACAATGATTCACAGAAAACACCTGGTGGGAGGAGAATGACAGCAGGGAAAGGAAAACTCTATTTCAGCAGAAAGCCGTTGTCCTTCCCTGATGCTGAGAGACGTGAGATAACACCACATTTGCCAGCTGGGGATAAGCCCTGCAATGCTGATGCCAACAAAGGAGCTAAAAGAGCTTCCTAAAAGTATAGTGACTGAACGTATTGGGTATAGATCCATCACAGAGGCAATCAGAAATTGATTCAACTCCCTCACAGTCTGTTTCTGTTCGCTTTCCTCCATGAACTAGGACTTTGTTGAGAATGTTCTGACAAAAACTTTTTCTTTTTCTGGATGTTGTTCAGCCTGTTTTTTATCACTTTGAAGGTTGTTGCCATTCTGTTTTATTTTCCCTGTGGCCCATGACATTTTGTAATAGCTTCTCCCTCAGAAATTTTTACAGAAAATAATCAGATGTTCAAACCAGTGGTATGACTTGGCTAGAATTGTTTGGGAAGTCTGTATTAAAACAAATTTTCTACCAAATCACTGCTCCCTGCCTCACCACGAAGTCAATGTCTCTGCTACCTTTCTTCTGTGTTTCATTTCCCCTTCCATTTTAGTCTGCTTCGTTCAGGCACATTCATTCCCTCTTCACTCCCTTCTTCTCCTTGCCAGCTGAAGCACATGGCTGAGGTGCCCTGCTGCAAGCCTCTGCCCTCTGATTTCCCATGGTTTTCCTTTTGCTTTATCCATCACTCTCATGGCTGTCACAGCTGTAGATCACCACAGCAACAACGCAGTGGTGCTAGGATGAACACAGAAGAAATGGGTTGTTATGACTCCAGCTGAAGCAATATACATGTACAAATGAAAAGAGGGTTTTGGGAGAGCTCTGGGTAGAATTTTTGGTTAATGCAGTGGATAGAAGCTGATATGACAGACTTGGAAGATCTTGCTCATCACAGGCAAAACTCAAGGCAATTAATTCCCACCTTGTGGTCCCTTCAGCTGGCAGCTTTTGCCCTGTGTTGTTTCTGCAGCACTGCATTTGCTGTCCCTTTACCACCCCTCCCATGCCAGACACAGCTGGTGAGTGTAATCTGTGATCCACTGGAGACCAGCTGGGAGACAGCAGTGTCCCAGAGGTTTGGACACAACGAGCCAATGAGCCACAGTGAGCCACAGGCCACTCCCACCAGTACAATGCACGGAGGAGAAAAAGGAGTTGTGAGAGAAGAAAACGGTCCTCAGAATCAAAATTTATGTGCAGTGTGGAAGGGGTTTGTCGATGCTGCTGCAGCCCCTTAGGTGAGCTGTGTTTTTTCTCTGAAGTATCAGAATTTTTATGTGTTTTGGTTGTGATGAGAATGGAGTCCTTTCTCGTAATACATGTATCTTTCCAAGTAGGGAGTCTCAAAACCAACTGTGTTATAGTGAAAATTATATCTGTCTGTAGAGCCAGGCACTGATTCTTGCCTTCCACAATCTTTGTGTTACTGTTGTATTTATATGGATGTAACTTTGGAGCACTTACAACAATTGCATACAAGGAAAATGACTTAATTACGTATAAATGTGGTCAGTGCCATTACATATTTTGATAAATTATTAATCTTAAGGAACCAGATCTTCAGATGAATCAAGGGTTAGACTGAGGTCTATTTGTCTCAGAAAAATGTGAGGGCAAAATGACATNGGAACCAGATCTTCAGATGAATCAAGTAAATATTTGTCTCAGGAAAATGTGAGGGCAAGATGACACGAGCTAACATTTTATCCAGCTAATTGTCACCCCTCAAAAGGATTGAAATCCAAAGATAATGTTATTAAAAAGAGTTTAGGGTTTATGCTACCAGTGCCACAGATGTATCTCACTTGGACACTGCTATAATTGCCAGAGATTTAGATGTGCTCTCCCCTCTTGTGCTTCTAAATAGCAAGAGAAACAAGAAACATAAAACTCATGGGTGTTTCATGTCAGTGCTTATGAACTTGCTGTCAGAGATGACAGGTGCTTAGTAAGACATTAAAGGTTTTCTACAAAATACTGGGAAAATACACACCAAAAGAAAACACACCTACATTCCTTCTTGCAAGAAATGAGAAAAAGGAGAAGGAGAGAGAAGATGCTTTTTCTTTTACATAAATAGGAGGGAAAAATAAAGGCACATACAGATTTTTTGTCTATTTTTTAGTTGATTGTAAAGGAAAAGCAGTAAGCTGTATCTGGTTTGATTTTTTTTTTTAATAAAGACTGAATTGCTGAGAAACACTGCTATGCTCTGGCTCAGTGCAATTCTTTTGGTCAGTTTTCTGCCTGCTTTGCACCATAGGCTCTGTGACAAAGCTGGGACCAAAGATCTGTCCCTCCCTCTCCCTTTTCTCTCCTCCAGCTAAGTAGCTCACACACTACAGTGAACTTCAGGGCTCACATCTCACTATGTTCACCACCACACCTCAGTCTAACCCAAAGTTACCACTTTTGTTATTGGCAAGATGATTAAAGGGAAGGCTACTTCATATACCAGCTGCTCCTTTGCAAAC
>VYXF01009892.1:47972-134412 GCA_013397295.1 Polioptila caerulea | reverse complement strand
CACTACAGTGAACTTCAGGGCTCACATCTCACTATGTCCACCACCACACCTCAGTCTAACCCTTTGGGGAGTTACCACTTTTGTTATTGGCAAGATGATTAAAGGGAAGGCTACTTCATATACCAGCTGCTCCTTTGCAAACTTTTATTGCTTTGTTCGGGGAGATTCTTCTTCCCTGGTATCTGAATGACTGACTTGGACTCATCCCCTCTTGTCTGAGGCATCCCATCATGGTAACAGCAAGAGAGTCTAAGCTGGTGACCCAGTGGTCACAAGCAATGCTCCTGTCATGTGATCCTCTCTTCCCTGCCTGTGTATTCCTGCATGGCCTCTGTCATTGGGCTGCCTCATTGTCACATCCCCTCCTCCATCAATCATTTCCGGTTGCTGCTTCCCTGCTACCCTTTCTTTGGCCTGTGATTAAAGTATCTGTGGGAATTCACTGGCTCTGGCACTGTCAGCACAGGCTTTAATAAGTATGTGGTGATGTGGCAATGCATCACCTTACAGAACAGGGATACAGCACAAGAAAAAGGAAGGGAAAGTGGAGAACTGAACTGCAGCAAGGGTTGTGTCAGCTCAAGGCAGATACAACACCTCTACACATTTGTCTGTAGTCATGCTCGGCTCCTCTGTCTTGCTCTTCTGCTCTGCTTCCCACCAGGGGGAAAAACCTGCAAGGGTGAAAGAGAATCTCAGTGGGGAGACCCCACAGAAATTTCACTATGTCAATTACAAAACCTACCCAGCTGTCACCAGCTTTTGGCTTGTAGCTTTAAATCGCAATTATTGATTTGTTCCTAAACCTGGGGGCAGATGTGAGTAAGACAGTAATAATATCTTTATTCATCTTCCCTCTGTGAGAAGGAAAAATGGTCACGAACTTGGAGCTCCAACTTGACAAGGCCAGGAGCTGTGTGGGGCTCCTTGTTGAAGAAAAACTCTCTTGCTCTGTGACTGCTTCTGCTCTCCAACCATCAGAAAATGTCCTGAGGCCAGGAACATCTCTGCGGATTGACACTGGCTAGAATCAAAGAATTGTTTAGGCTGGAAAATACTTTGGAGATCATCAAGGCCCACCATTAGCCTCACATTGCCAAGTACAACACTAAACCACATCCCTAAGCACCACATCTACATGTATTATAAATACCTTCAGGGATGGAGATTCAAACACTTCCCTGGCAAGCCTCTTCCAATACTTGACAACCCTTTTGGTGAAGAGATTTTTTCTAATATCCAATCTAAAACTCCTCTGGTGCAACTTGAGGCCATTTCCCATTGTCATATTGCTGGTTACTTGGGAGAAGAGTTTGACTCTCACCTGGCTACAGCCTCACTTCAGGCAGTTGTAGAGAGTGATAAGGCTCCCCCTGAGCCTCCTTTTCTCCAGGCTAAACATCCCAGCTCTGTGAGCTGTTCCTCATAGGACTGGTGCTCCAGACCCTTAACCAGTTCCACCACCCTTCTCGGGACACACTGCAGTGCTTCAATGTCTTTCTTGTAATGAGAAGCCCAAAACTGAGCACAGGATTTGAGCTGCAGCCTTACCGGGAGGATACACTGGTTCAGGGGGACAATTCCTGCCCTGGTCCTGCTGGCCACACCATTATTGCTGCAGGCCAGGATGCCATTGGTTTCCTTGGCCACTCGTGCACATACTGGTTCACGTTCAGCCCCTCTCGACCAAAAATTCTGGGTCCTTTTCCACCCAGCAGCTTTCCAGCCCCTCTGCCTCAAGCCATAGTTCCCAAACTATTGCTTCTACTGCACAGTGTCTGCCTGGGACCTGGGAGGAATGAGAAGTGAAACTGCCACTACAGTAGAATTGTAGATCATGAAACTTTGTCTTGAATGGACCAAGTTTTATGCAAAAAACCAGCTTTGTTTCAAGATATTTAAGAAACCATTCACAGGACCACATGGAGGGACAGGGAAATCTTTGCTTGTTCAGCTTTCCTGCCTGAATCCAAGAACTCCCCCAAGATTTGAACAGTTTTGAAGATAGGGTGTGTGATATAACTGGAAGTTTGTACTTTCTGAACAGCAGTTTTCCTCATAAACTGGCCTAGATGGCATTGAAGTACATGGCAGTACATACATGCACCATGCCATGACTGTGAGCAAAAACAATGCCTGCAGGCTTACAAGCACAACATATCTCCCCAGCCAAACCCAGACTCCCCTGGGCCTTTTTCTGTCCTGGATTTCACCAGAGACAGAATTTTGCCCCTGCATCTACTTTCATTAGATAACCTTTTTTAATCATCCACACTGTTTCTTAGCTGGCAGGCAACCCATAACATCCATCTGACCAGTAGTTTCTTCCCATTTAGATCCCTGTCCATCTTCTGCAAGGCATTGCTTAATATGAGTTACTGCTTTTTCATTATGTGATTATTTTTGGTATTTGTAGGGCCTTTACTATTCTGCCTGGATATGTTATATCAGCCTAAGCCACGTTTCTGTGTTTGTTGCAATTCCTCTTCCAGACTGTGTCCCAATGATTTCCTTTCCCCTGAATTCCCCCTGCAGTGAGACTCCAGGTTTGTTAGGGGAACCAGCAGGACTGGGCCAGCCAGAAAGCTCCAGCTCGAATCTGCTTCTCACAGGTAGTGCCTCCCATCCCTTGATGTGCATGGAGATGAGCATGCATGCCTACAGAAGCATCCCATGGAGGTGTCCCATTTAACCCTTTGCATTCTTTCCAGAAAATCTGTCTGGATCACAGCCCTGCAGTGGGTACCAAGAAAAGCTATCCTGAAAAGCTGGCCTTTAAAGCCATGAACTGATGACGTTGTCAGCACATAGTGTTCATTCCCAAGTCATGAAGTTTATTCTGGGACCACTTGAGAGCTTCAAAGCTCTCCCCTGCCAGGAAAATATCTGTGCTGTTGAGCTCTCCTTCAGATTCTCTCCACATGCCATAAAGGAAACGTTCAGAAACCTAATCTGAGGGGGATCGGGCTGCAAGCTGTCCTTGTCTCCATCAACTTTATGGGCATGAAATCTGAGGGTGCTATAGGAATCAAGCAGCCTTTCTAATGCACACCAGCTGTGTCATATGCCTCCAGCAGGGAGGCAAGTGCTCATGTATCCCTATTGCTTCTGGCTCCACCCTTGTGGTACCCTGCTCGCTTAGAAGGACCCTGTCACCTGTAGCTAGGACTGCTGCTAGGTAAGCAAATAGGAGTAACATGTTCTTCCCTTGGGAAAAGAGTGAGAGGTGAAGGAGGGTCTTGTGACTGAGACACTGAGCTATGACTCAGAGAAATGAACATTTCTGTTCTAATCTCTGTTGCTCAAGTCTTGAGTGACCTTGACAAGTCACAGCTACTGTTTCAGTTCCTGGTTTTGATCTAGGAAGATAATGGGTTCTTGTTCCTCTGTCTAACTGTGTCAACTTTTTTGTGCCACGGACTTCCCACGGCTGTATGTTTGTGTGTCATCCAGTGCAGTTAGCCCTTAACTCTGGGCCAGCCTTTAGGTGCTGTTATGATACCCCTGAGCAGGAAGAGGAGTGGGGCCTGTGGAGTGGAGCATGCATGGGCAGTGCATTGATTCTGACAGCTTCCTGCTGGTCCTGTTCCATTGGTGCATTTTGACTCAGCAAAGTCTGGCACAGTCTCTTGAGTGTGAACTCCCTGCTCTGAGCTACAAATAACTACCACAGCCTCACATGGATGAACATCAGGTGCTAAACATTCACTGTCATATGCTGCATTGTAAGTGAAGGCAAAGAGTTAACATACTTTGTGTACCTCATCCTGGGTGTGGAGGTGTGCTCTCAGTTCTGCTGACACAGACCTGAGGAGAAAAGCTAAATCAGGCTATATAACCCTCACAACAGAGGGCTTACATGCCATCATTTGGAAGGCCACAGAAGTGCCACATGCTCGACAGTATTCAGAAAGGAGTTGATGGCAACAAAGCAATGTCTGTTTTGGAAATTATGAATAAAATTCCTATAATTGTATAGGAGGGTGTCTAAAAAAGGGAAGCCACTTCTGCAAGACAGACAGCACTCAGGAATCAGATGGGAGATGAAGGGAGAATATATGTCCATGAAAAAGAGATGTTTCCTTAGTAGGACTCACCTGTTGGTAGGCTGTTCTTGGGCCGTATGATCCCAAGCTAAATCAGCTATGGAGGAGGACTTGATGTCACCAGGAATCAACAGAAGGGTAAAGCTCTGTATGAAGGGGAACCAGAAAAAAGCAATTTAAAGGTGTGAACCTGTAAGATCCGGTTTCAAGATCTAAATCTGAGTCAATTCTTCTGTATCGTGAGCAGAATAAGGCCTGTGGGACGGGACAAGGTGAACTGCGAGGGCAAAACTGGAGGGAGGACAACAGAGAAAAAAAATGTAAAGAAATTGTAAAGAAAATGAATGGAAAAAAGGAGTGGAGATGAGAGTGGGGTGAAGGAATTAAGTTAGTCAGGAAAAGGAAAAGACAAAATATTGAGAGGAGGTGAAAAGGCAGATTTTAGTGTCCTGTGGAGATGCAATTGTTGAGCCACGTGTACCTTGAAGCACACCTTGAAAGATGCATCTGTGGCCCACCTGGTAAGCCTTGGAGAGGAATCTCTTATACATTCCTCTTACCTTTTGATCTGGATTGGGAAAAGAATGTTACTAAGGCTCAGTTCTCTTCTTTAGGATCCCTGAATACCAGAGCAAACTAAAAACAAACTGTTTTCCCAAACACACTTATAAAGAGTGACATTTTTTCAATGCTTTGAATTCCTTAAACTCCTTCCTCTGATTTGAATAATCCCTGCAAAGCTGTGTGATTCCAGGTATATCTTGCAGAGAGCAAAGGCAGATTTAGGGAATGAGACAGCTTTACAGAGATCTCCTAAGCCCGGAAGGACAAGGTCTTCTTTCATCAGGAAATAGCTTTACAGGCTCTTCCTGTTGTTTTTATAGGCCATTTTGAAACTTGGTGCTGGCTTAGATCTAGTATGAAGCTTCAGTCTTCCCTTCAGTCTTTCACTCAAGCCAGACAGTCACTGATTCTTCCTACTCAGAATGTTCTCTGTGTATGTCTATGTGAGGTTCCTCAAGAGCTGTGGCAATTGCCATCAGATTTCCTTGTTTTATTGGAAGTTTCTCAGTAGTCAGAGGTTCTTAGTCAGAGATATGGGCTTAACCAAAGTTCAGCTTTCTTTTTATTTAGTGTAACTTTCCCTGACGGTTGCTAAGAAGAGCTTTAAAACACAAAAGTTAGAAGTATAAATGCCAAAAAAAAAAAATTAAATCATTTTTAAAGAATAGTTGTAAGTGAATGCCATCATTACTAGTTGCCTGATTCGTGATTTTTAAACAGATTGTGTTTTTCAGAGATTCTGAAAAGGGAAAATGTGATGGTAGCCAGTGTATTTGTGTAATCAATTTTCTGCAGCATTTTAAGATAACTTAGGCAAATGTGTGATACAAACTGTCAGGTTAATTTCTTTCTGCGTATTTTTTTCCAAAAAGCTGTTTACTTTGAAATAGAGTGGCCAAAACAAACAAAAAACTTCATAAAACTAACTCACTAATGGAAGAGAAGCTGAGGGCTTCTTAGAATTAGGCGATGTCCATAGATATAAACTATTCCATTGTCTCAGTGGATCACACTGGGATTGCACGTGTGTCCTGACACTTCCATCAGCACACCTCCCACTTTTAAAAAGCCTTAAAATGTTGTGGTATTCTATGACAGCATGTCAGAAATTGTGCTGCCCAGGCCCAGGGATCACCTTTGCCTCTGACTCCTACAGAGTCCCCTGATAATGCACAATTACATTGCTCCACACATCCAGGTGTTTTACTTGGCCTTCCAGACAAGCAACAATGTGCAACCCCAATTAATCTTTGACTGCAGCATCAAAACCAATCAGACCTTAAAACACTTCCTGACTAAATTAGCAACCTCTGTTTACTGTTGCTTTTACCATACTTCATTAATAACACTGAAGAGCTTTCACTCTGAAAGCACCCCACTGGCTATTACAGGCCACAGCATACATTATAGAAATAAAATTGCAGAACAACATCCACACATGTGGCTTGGGTCCTGGGTCTCTCTGCTGTGCCTAACAAATCCAGTCTGCAAACCTAGAGAGCATCTAGGAAGTCTCAGGGAGTCTGTCTTCTCCGAGCCCCCAGGAGCAGCCAGCAGGTGTGTCCTCACCTGCCTGCAACCTGCCAGCAGCCCATTCTCCTGCTGATGCTGCCTTGAGCCCTGGGGCAAGCCTGAAGTGCTGCTGGCAGTGGAGGCATGGAGCTAGGACATGGATGTGCCAGAACACTTGGCCCAGCAGAACCTTTCTTAGTTTTGCTGGCACAGTGGGGAAAGCTCAGCTGCCCTTGATGCAAGGGCAAGTTGACTGCTATGTGATTATTGAACCTTTGTGTAAGTTCTCAAATGTTCTCCCTTCCACTTCCATTTGGTTCTGGATAGAAACATACCAGCCTCTGAACACAGTGTTGATGTAACGTGTTGCTTTCTCCTTCCTTGCAACATGAAGTTTATGGTAATATAATCAACAGAGGGACTGTCCAGAATAGCAGGGTTGCAAAAATAGTGTCCTCTGTGTCTGTGTGTATTCCCTGTGACCCCCTCCTTTTTCACAATATAGTCAAGGCAGGATTTCTCTTGTTTCCCTGCTTGTGCAGAAGTCACTGTAGATGGTCAGACACCATGTCAAATGCTCCACATCTGCCAGGAACCCTGGCTCCTGTGGAGTCTGCAAAACTAGAAATCAAATCCAATGGGCAACAACAATAGATGTTGTTGCTCAGCTGGAAGACTAGACTCACTATCAAGAAAGAAATGAAAAATTGTTGAAATTAAAAGCATTTATCTTAACAGCTCATTAGATGCTATTCCTCCAGCACCACAGTCAGTCTCCATCATGACACATCCACACAAGGTGTAATCAGGACCAAGTGGTTACACTGGTGGCTTCTCTCTACACCTCCCAGGCTGCAGCACAATAATAACAGCATCTCTTGCATTTCATATTGTCTGCAACCTTAGAAACACCAGCAGAGAACAAAATGGTATTAAAGAGGCTCTGCCAGTGAGACAAAGTTGATTTGTGGCCTAAAGGGGATATGAGTACAGATTTAAATGGTCATTTTGGTTTCTGTTTAACTCAAGTTACAGCCATCCACACTATTTCCATGCTGGGGCTTATCTGGGCCCATTTTCTGGCATTTCTGGTGTTTTTCTGGCTCACCTTGGTGCACTTGAGAGCTGGCAGCACAGAGGGCACAGGGGTGACCTGAAAAAAGAGGGAGCAGTGCAGTTATCCAAGCCTGGAGAGAAGAACACAGAAACGACACTTGGCAGGAACACAGAAGTCTTTACAGAAGTAAAGAGATAGAAGGCATAATGAAATCAGCAGAGCTAAGGCATAGGGCCAAAGCTCTTGGAACCCAGGGTTTATGGTGTCCCACCAGTTATGAGAAGGGTGGACTTTTTTTCCAAATAGATGATAAATTATGACAAGACTCCCTTGGCAGTGGATTTGCATGAATAATGTGGCTGTGCTGTACCCAAGTAAACAATATTTTTTTCTCAGACATTCCCAAATGGTGTTTGTGCAGTTCTGAAGTCTTAAAATCCTACCTGCCTGGCAAAAGTTTGACTGCAGTAATCAAAAGGAAGTTATGCATCCTGAAGGACAGGAAATCTTCTCCAAGACTGCAAGAATTGGAAGATTTCAAGGCTGCCCAGAAGAAACTTCACCCACTGTGTATCTGAAGCTACTTCTTGGCTGACAGCAGCTGCTGGATACCGTGTGACACCATGACAGACCAAATTGCTTCAGGAAATAGAAAACTGTCAAGCAGATGCTGCTAGGACATTCATGGTGGGAGGAAGCACTAGGAATTCTTATTTAGGTACACCATTTTCAATAGTGACACTCTATAAAGGGCGTTTTTGAAGAGCTGCTCTGTCGTTGCTTTTACAGAGCGTCAGAAAGCATCTTCAGAGGTGTAGGGCTGCAAGATACCATGTGAGAGCATTGGACCAACAGCTGAGCAGGGCTATTTGTAAGGTCCCCTGTCCAGGTACTGACAAGTGGAACTCAAAAAGAAGGAACAAGCGGGAGCAGAGAAAAGTGGAATAAATAAGTTAAGTATTATTTTGAGTCAGTGAGAGAATAACTAAAAGAAACATGCTGAGCTATTTATTTCTAAAAACTTAGTCAGAGAAACCAGTTACCAGGCAGCAAACACCTCATAAGCTGAGTATCTCTAGAAAGGGAAATGCTATGTAAAAGTGGTTTGTAACTAATTAAACTGGAAAGTTTTATTTTTTATTTTCAATTTGATGTTCTATCATTGCTAACAGGAAAAACAGAGAGGATACTGTGGTAACTCAAAGCTTCTGGTGTGACTAAGGTACTTAAAGTGGCCCATATGGATTCCAGACCACCCACCTACCCACCCCAGCCCTTAGTCAAGTCAAAACAAAGCATTACATTTTTGAAGAGTTACAGCTATGGCAAAAAATATAAGCCTCTAAAAAGCTTGTTATTAGACACCACCAAGATAGTTTTTTGATGATCATTTCTATTAATTTAGCAACATAAATAAAATGCTGATATTTTTTATTATGATACGTCATGTGGGGTGGAGGCTCTTTGGCAGGTATTCATCTTTAAGGCTCATCTCTCAGGCATAGGAGATGAAGGGAGCAGGATATGGTGGCATCTTCTCATAGTTGCAAGTTCTCACATGTTCATCTCAGTGAGACAGATTCTCCTATCTGCAATGTGGTAAAATGGGAATAGTCCCCTAGAAATTACCAGCACAGAGCCAGCGTGATGTCATCACTGAAATGTGAGGTCATGGCAGCTGCTCCTTATAGAGCAGCAAGAGACATCCTGCTCCCAGACAGCTGAGTTTCTACAGGAGAACAAAAAAAGTCAGTGGTGTGTGGCCAGAACTACTGCTCCTGCATGTTCCAGGTATGAATTTTCTAACCCCAATGGTCTAAGAGCCTAATTGCCATTTACATGTACAATTAGACTCCTAAGCAGTTTGTGCTATGCCTGCAATTAGTTCTACAGCTGTTAGGTTTCTAGTTTTGAAAGCAGTGTCTTTATTGTATCCCCAAAGCTGGTGCTTTCCCCAGATGTGGTTTGTTGGCTGAAGCCAAAGTGCCCAGTGGAGGGTCAGTCAGAGCTGTCCTCAGAGCCTGATACAGTGCCCTGAGAAACATCTTTGCAGAGCGCTTCTGGAAGCTGTTGTGACACTCAATAAACTCCTGTATCAAATTCTCATGGCTCTATTTTCAGCAGGTGTTCTTGCATTATAGCAGGTAGCACCTGTGATTTTCTAACTCTGAAGGCCTTGAGGTCCCAGTGCTCCTCTGTGCTCACATTTCTATTGGGACACATCATACTTTTACTTCTGCTCTTATGGGGATTCCTCTTTCTTTAGCCAGAAACTTTTGAATAGGACGAGCTCTATGACACAGTCTACATCATGTTGAGTTTGTTTGGATTTTTTTGGGTCCAGGTCTGACAAAACCAGACAAGGAGGTTGAGTGTTTCAAGGAGAAGCCAAGAAGAATAATTAGTTACACACAGAAAAAAAGATAAACAATAGAAATTTTAGTTTTATCAGGAATCAAGAAAAGATTGAGGTTTTTTTATTTCTAAATCTTCTGTGTAATCATCTGAGACAATGCACTAGTTCAGCTCACACTAACCTTGTTGTCCTTGCTTTCATCCTGTAGCAATTAAGCGAGGAAGCTTCACAATGTAAGTCCCAGCTGAAAAGTGAAGGAGAATGGCACAAAGAGTTGCTCCTCTGGCTGCTGTGGGCTGAGCTGGCTGTAGTTGACACATCATCCTCATGGTTCCAAAGAGCTGGCAGGAGCAGATGCTTCTGAGCTCATCCCAAGTCATTGACTGCCCACCTGCTTTCAGCATTTGTCCCAGCCAAGCTCCTCCCTGAGGCTGTGGAAAGGATCCCTCCGTAGATGCAGGCAGGGGAAGTGCCATTTGTAGGACCAGGGTTAAAGCATCAGAGCTTGCAGGAGTGATTTTGAGCTGTTGGGGCTGGACTTGCTATCTATTCCAAAGTAATGGATAGCACTGCAAATTAGGGTAGTTCTCTCCCTGCTGACAGGATTTTTTAGCATCTTCCACAAGCAGTCTGATCTTGGAAGCCTAATGCAATGCATTCCAGCTTCTCATGGCAGAGAAGGCACAAGCCTGTAAGAGGGTCATGGGAGGGCAGAGTTTTGGATCTCTCTTGCTAAGTAGTGTTATTAAGAGTGGAGCCTTTTATTTCTGCCATTTAACCTGCACATGAGGCACCCAGAGATGGATATTAGGACATGGATTAAGACCCAGGAACATCAGACTGAGCAGAGCAAACACCTCAGTGAAAGAAGAGAGGGAGAGAATATCTAGATCAAGAACAGCTCAAGGTCAGCTGTGTGAAAGAGAAGCAAAAGGGCTGCAGGCTTTGAAGGCCAGTGGCTCCTGGGTGTAACTTCTGCCTGCTTTTCTGAAGTGGGACTGTAGGAAAGGATCCTGCATATTGTGACAATATTTCATGACGGCGAGTTTTGGGAAGCTCTCCAACACTGTGACAAGCCAAATCGCAAGAACTCTGATGGATGAAGCTCCAAGTGTTGGAAATTATGTGGTTTGTCTACACAGAGAAATTGCAGAGGCTTTAAATATCCTGGAGTTAAAGCTCTGTGATCTCTACCGTGAATGAAGATTATATTTGTATAAAGGTGTTTGATGCCAATACAACCATTTCAGTATGTAGGGGGGGAAGATAGAGAGAACACACTTCCAACTGAAATAGTTAAGCCTGTAGAATAAAAAAATTACTTGGAACTACTTGAGCAGAATATGTTTATCATACCAACCAGCTCCAAAAGGCTGCATTATAGTCATTAGGAGATGAAATTTATATCCTAGAGTAAGACTAGATTTGAGACTGTAATAAACTGGTCATGTCCTTTCTACTGGCTTCTGCCACACCTGCTAAGTCTAAGGGGCTGGGGGAAGCTAGCCTGAAGGAGGGATCATTTTCTTTTTTTTTTTGCTAGTTCCTCAGCACACATGGCTATGGAATTCTCTATTGACAACAATGTATATCATAGCTCTGGTAATTTACATGGGAGTTGATTTCAGCTTAAGCTTAGCATTATTGCTAAAGTTCCCTGGCTTCCCAAGAAAACATGAATGATTCTGGTTTTTCTCAGATCTTCTGAGCCAGAACAACTTTTATAGGGTTAGATGGGCTGACTGTTTAGAGGTGTATAGTACCTTTCTGTACATCCATATCTGGACTTGGGCTTGAGCTCCAATCCAGTGGTGTGTAAATTGATAGTGCAGTATGAGTACCAGCATATTACTGGATTAGCCTGAATAGATTTCATTTGCCTAATTCCAGATGGAATTTTTCTAGGCAGCAGTGAAAGCAAGGGACTTCCTCATCAGCACCTGCACCCTCAGCTGGGAGTGCAGGGGAGGATGTCTTCAGCAAATAGATGTCACAGAGATGGCTGCCCTGGCAAAGCAATAGCATCCCAAAATAGTGTCTGCCAAGGACCGAGCAGAGGAGGGGAAACGATCAGGTGAGTAGATGAGGTAGAGGTCTCCAAATAGATAATTCAGCTGGCTGAATATCAGGGGCTGGTATTCTGAAAGGGAAGCTTTGGCTGCCTGACTGCCAGTTTCCCTGTCTGGTGAACAAAGAGTTTCAGGGTTGCCTCACCATGATGTCTCTTCACCTTTCATAAGAGCTACAATACATGAACTCACTAAATAGTCACTAAACTTTGTCTCCATTAAACCTATAATACTTTAGCAAAGTTGTAACCAGTTTACAGTGATGCTACTAAATTTATCCAAATCGCTTTTCTAGCCCATGTAATTTAAAACAGTGTTATTTATTAGTCTGAGTGTGGATAACTGTACATTATTCTAGTTTTATATAGAATAACGTAGACCTGTGTAGTTCAGTAACCTACATTCAGGAAAAGTAATATAGATTTACCCTCCCACAGCAAATTGCTGTGTTTGACTGTAGCAACTGCCTCAGTTTCTTCCCTGTAATGAGACCAGACCTGCTCCTGTCCAAGGCTTACACATTTCTGGATGACAGAAAAAAAGCTAAAGGTTGAGAGCAGCTTTCTTGCTTGTACTTGGAAAATTGAAGTCCACAATTTAAGCAGCTTCTCATCTAAAATATTAATGCATTCATCCCTATAAAAGCACCTATCTTCTCTGCAAAATTACAGTGAAGCAAAATGCACTTCCTGCTGCTTAGAATGGCTATCTAGGGCATTTTAATTGATTATTGTGAATTTCAAATTATTTTATTCTTTAGTTCTCTTTACTACATCTTCTGTCTTTAGAGAGCAAGTCAGCCTTCCTGGAGGGCACACAAAACACCACTGAATGAGGTTTCAGTGCTTACAAATAAGGTCCATTGCAGAAAATTACTTCCAGTGTCAAATATCTTGCATTAAAAATTGTCCACCCAGTGAACCCTTCTTACTCAAATTTATTTTGATATTTTATGAGTTTAGGACAATATAAAAAGCAGAAGGACACAGATCCAAATCCTACTTCATTTCTTGGGCTACTCTGTGTCAGTGGCTACTTGATAACTCGACCCTATGGATGGTAAGGGAAGGAGGGTGCAATAATTTAATCATTTGTCAAGGTTTCAAAGACCTGTATTCAGTTCTTAGCTGTCATGTGATCTCCATTATCCATCAATGAAACCCTTTTAACAGCTGTAGCCTTTTTCTGGAAGGAGCCTTATGAAAGTGAGTGCATCAGCACCAAGAAAATGTCTGGGTATCATACAGCTGTGTCAGCCAGTAACACATGCAATGTATTGAGCAGTGTATCGAAGGAAACATTTTCCCATTTGGTCTTAGAAATGGTGAAATAATGTGATTTTCCTCTTCCATTGATTTACAGCATTTAAGCATTTTTGGTAGCCTTCTGTAGTCCTTTCAGATTCCTTTCCAAGCCCGAAAATAACTGAGGTGTGCCTTCTGCACTTTACACACCAGATACACGACATCAGGACACGTTGAAGAGGTGGTGAGAAAGTGTTATGAGGATCCATGGGGGAACAGGAAATTTTCCCCGATGTCACTGTCTACCTGGTCTGCTGGAGAAAACTCAGAGCACTGGAGTTACAGATATGTTTCTCACTTGAGCTATTAGAAACTTAATGAAATTGCAAATACTCTCATCTCCTCTTCCCTAAAGCTTCTCTCTAGCCTTGGCTGAAATTGCAACAAACACTTTCTTCACTTGAAGGGAAAATAAAAAGGAAAGTCAGAAAGTGGGGAAATGAAATTATCTTTAAAATGTAGTTGGAACTGATGCAGTAAATTCAACTGCTCTGTTGCTGCTTTGCAGTTGTTTGTTGTTTCTGCCATCACCCACTAATGCAGTTGTAAGGGTAACTACTGAAGTCATTGAATGCCTTTTGATTTATTCTTTCCTCTGTTTTATATCCAGAATATATTTTCATAAGTTGAGCTGTCATTACAGTGGAGGTGAAATTTCTGTCCTTTTTTCTAGAAGCTAATTGTGTAAGAAAATAAAACCCCAAAATATTTATAGTATCAATTGCAGCGTATCTGAGTATACCTAGAGTCTAAAAATACCGATTTTAATTAGCGACCTCTTCGGGGTGAGGCAAGAGCTCCATTTTTAGTTGCAAGATATTGGTGGAGGTGGAACTCCAGGACAGTTTCAGGGCATGGGTTTTGGTGGCACATTTCCTAGCCCCGCAGAGGAGTGGGGAGGGTTCATGACTATGCTGTTCTACCTCACAGCACTCTAACACTGTAATTACCATGTGGCTGAGACATCTTTGAAACCACAGTGTTCCTTATTAAAGATCCCCATGATGGCTAAGTGGTTAAAACACAGAGAAGTAGAACTGCCTACTGTTATGGGGAAGCAATTATGTACTAAATACCTAAAGGCAGATGTATTTGATGGAAAGAACTGGAACATGGCTTGTAAAGAATAACTGTGAATTAATGAGTGAAATAAATCAACTTTTTCAAACTGTTATATATAGAGAATTCTCCTTTCTATTATGCTTTTGTGATCCCATTGGCTTGTGTGTGTATATTCCTGAAGTGTAAGGCAATATGAAACCACTCTGTCAAATTATTTGCCAAAATTATAGTCTGTCACATTCTGCTGTCTGACTAGCCCTGTTGGACAGGGTTAATATTGCTTTGGAAACTGAATTTAGGCTTATCTGATTCACAAAACCTCAATCCTAAATATTATATTAGGGAAGTGTGTGTGGGGGAAGCTTTTGTATTGCACAATGTTATCAAATCGTAATTGTAATTGAACAGCAGTTGTGTCTTGTTAGTTCCATTGTTCTGAAATAGTAATGATAGAAGACCATTTCCTTGCCTGTATCTAGACACATGCAGACACATGCAGTTACTGCAGGGTAGCTTGGGAAAAAGCTACCATTTGCTACCAGGAGCACCAGCCTGTGTGCATGCTCTGACTCTACAATAATTTCAGTCGTCTTTCTCCTTTTTCTCTAAGCTCCAGTCCCTTCAAGCTTTCATTTACTGCTGCATAAGAACATGTAAATGAGAAAATAGATAATATTAATTTATTTCTGTGCTTGTGCAATAATAGCTCTGCACTGACTTCAGAAGGACAATGTCTGGTTCTGAGAGCAAAGGGGATCAGACTGGGATTCACAGGCTGTGTAATTTTCAACAGGGCCCAAAGGAGAGGGCTCAGTACCCACTCGTCCATGGAGCTCCCGTACATGCTTGTGAAAGTACTGTGTGCTGTGCTTATCTCTGCATTCCAACTTACCAGCTCCAAATAGTTTAGGAACAGTCGAGTTATTGCTCCATGCTGTGATTAGTGTGTTACACTGTTCATGTGCTATCATCTGGGACATCTGGGTCATTTAGGGACGCAAATAGCTATCAGCAGTAGGTTAGGATAGATGAAGGGCTTGAGCAAACTCTGCCGAAGCCAGTGAGAGTTTTTCCCATGACTCTGATTTGAAGCTAGATAGAGACATATTTTGGCATGAAATTTATGCATACTTCTCAGTCAGTCTCCCTGTAGTAAAGCATGGAAATAAAATGTTGAAGGAGGGCTTAAGAGAAACCTGTTCAGCTGTGATCAGTGGTGCACTTAAGACTGTGCTCCCAGGCATACAAGCTGGTCTGTTCCAACTCCACCAACTCCGTTTATAGTGTGTTTGCCTGTTACATGAAGGGACATGGCATGTTTGATGGTTTGTCCTTTTAGATGCTCTTTCTCCTTTCAGCTGTTGTCAAACAAAACAAATTGTTACACAGCTGCTGAATTTATGCTGTTGTATAATTGCATTTATAAGGACGAAAAGCCCAGTCTGAAATGAGCCTTGTTTCTCAATGGCAGGAGCAGTGGCAGCAGGTGCTTGCTAAGAATACCTCTGGAAGAGAGAGGAAGAGCAAGTATTCCTGTACGTATCACTTTGCACACTGACACTCTTCCCAAGACAACTGAGGAAATAAACCAGCCAAGGTTGAAAATGGCAGCTCTTCGACAATCCTTTAGTCTGATTCTGCAAAGATTTGACCAGACCTGTGTGTTTGTCATGAGATTCATTTTGAAAAACAACTGCTAAAGAAATCCTCTTATTTTTCTGCTGTCAGGCAGTATTAGTTTGCTGCCCCAGTGGTAAACATTCACCTCGGCCCTGTGTCTGTGTTTTCAGCCGGTGGGAATTCACACCAAGTAGTCAGCACATCTTTATTACTGGGAAGCTGCACAATTTGTGTGCAGATGTTCCTGCTGTTAACTTGAAAATCTGGCTGTGTAGTGCCAGAAACCTTTATAAATCTGGGAATCACTTCCTGGGTCTGCTGCTGCTGAAGCCTGGTCATTTGACTGTAGTTAGTGGAGACCTCAGGAAAGATACATCGGCAGGACTGGTACAAATACTACTCTCAAAAGAAGTAGTTACTCAGGTGACCAGAAGGAGCTGCTCAGGTGCATTTGTAGGTTAGAGAGTGCCCTTGAAGGTAAAATCTTCAAGTAGTCACAGAATAGGTGCAGCAGTGATAACAATTTTTAACCAAGTCTTCAAGCTCTGACCATAATTAGACTCTGTGTCGTGGTGTCTGTCCTTGAATTCAAACCTACATGTTGTAATGATGTGGTTTTATGTGGATTCCAGCAGGAACCAGAGAAGGATGTTCATTTACACTGCACAGTCATCTAATTAAATTCTTGAAATTAAAATTAGTTTTGGCCACAGTACTTTGGGCTGATTTTTTAGTTATATAAGATCTTGGTAGATGCCGCTTGCATGTATTAGAGGAGCTGGGAAGAGGAATGGGTATAAGATGGTGATGTTTGCAGGTAATTAGCTTGTTTAGGCTAGATAAATCTGGAAAGAGTGAGAAGCTTCTCAGGGATATAGCCAGTCTGGGGATGGGCATCAGGCTGTGCAAGTATGTGAGTATATTAGTGAGTATTGGGGAGCCAGAGGCTTGCAGGATCTATTAATATATCTCATGTGAGTTAACTGCAGCCACAGTTAACAGAGCCAAGGCACGTACTACCACTGACTGTCTGATGGTGCTTCATTAGCACCATGCTTTTGAAATAAGTTCTGTCTATTATGGGTTACAGGACAAAATTATACAATTCCTCATTTTGCCCAGATATTGGCCTCTCGCAGAAAAAAATACCAAGTACTGGATGATCTTGAGTGAGCTAATCTGGGACTAAAGTTTTTAAAAGATAAAAAGCTTTATAGTCCATTGCCATTCTTCTGAATCGTTCACATTATTAACTTCATCTCCTTATAATACCTCTTTTCAACAGGAAGCCATCAAGTGGATTCCAAGAATTTGGTCATCCTGACCCAGCTCATTCACATTCATTTGTCTCACGACAAAAAGTATAGACAGAATACACCAGGTGTGCAGAAAAAGATAAATAGTTCAGAGGTCTATGTGGAACCACTGTAAGGAGATCTTTTCTCTCCAGTAATGTAATTTTACCTTGCTGTATCTAATTGCAGGTGGTTGCTGAATCTAATGATGAGATTGCTCTGTTTTCTGTCTTAATAATGTCTCTAAAGCCTGAAGCAATGAGAGAAAAATCAAGACTACTTAAAATTATCTGGAGTGATTGATTCCACTCTTGCACAGAAGGATACTTTTCTTGGGCTTTCATAGATTTTAGAAGTTTGAAACTATATTGTCTTCTTTTATGGAAAAGTTCTAAAACCTCCTGTAAGGTGAGAGGGTTCATGAATTGGTTTAGTAGTCAATCACCAACATATGAGACAGAGACTCAACTAGCCAAGTATCCTCTTAGACACATTAGCCCCAAAAGCCATTTCTGACACTTCCAAAATGTAAAATGATAATGTGATGCTTCTGATTTGGTGATAATTTACTGATTTATCTGCGATTTGCATGAGAATTCCTGTTTGCACAAACAGACACCACTGGTTGTTCTGCACTGTTAAAGCACACTGGTGGCCTCATACTCATGGTCAATGGGCCGCCTGGAATACAATTTGGGAGTCTCCTTGCCAGCCATAGACGTCTGATACTTGAGCAAGAGCTGGCTCACCATTCAGCCATAGGTTGTTCCAGTCATACTTATCCCCATCTTTTCAATTATTCAGCAAGTTTGATCCCTGCACTAGAGGGCAGTCAGAACCAGCTGCACCAGCTGGCAGGTATGTCACACCAGCCCCAGGAAAGGTGGGACAAGTCTCAGGACCTGCCTTTTAGTCCTTCAACCCCTTAGTACTCGCCCTTTGCCAGGGCCAGGAATGAATAGCACAGGCACTGCCACTTCTCTTCATGAAGGAGAAACTGAAGAGCAGTGGCTCAAGGCCATGATTCCAGTAGGACAGGGCTTGGACAGCTGGCCCTGGTTTCAGTAAACATTTAAGAGCTTGTGGTTGTCTGGAAAATCAGTGTGAATAGGTTTACATGGTCTCTTAAACCATCACTGAAGACATCAAAGCATTTCTGTTTTCTGCAAAGCTTTGTGCTATTCACAAGTCCAATTGACCTGCTCCATATGAGCTTCATAAATGACTGCGTTCACGTGTTTGGAAGGTCCTGCAACATCTTAAATCCTGCTTGAATTGTAAACAAGACAATAGGAGTATCCATTCCCTCTTTCTCCCCAGGGCAGCTGAACAAGCCTGGCTTCTGGCTGTAGGTTGGTATGGGCTGTGCCCTGTGGTGTGTGGCATGACAAGGACAAGGGCTTTGGTAGACCCATTTAGAGTGTGGGCTCCCATGAGACAGAGTTCACCCAATATTTGGAAAGGTAACCCATCATGTGAGTGGGGAAGCTCCAAGCAGAAGTAAAACTGGAATTTGATGGCAATAAGTCTGGGATGCTGAGTATTTGATTTATTTAGGGACAAAGGAATTTTTCTCCCTCATAGCCAGGAATTCTGAATATGCCTCATGAGATGTAGATGTTGCCTGATGCCACAGACAAGATACTAAACTTGGTGGTGGCTAGTGCGACCTGGCCTAGCAGATCCTTTGCTAGGTTGGAGGGAGAATTCTGGCAACCACCTGCTTGGACATTACTGCTCTTATGTGCAGCCAGTTTTACAGCACCACAAACATGAGGAAATGACATCCAAAAAGGAACTTCACAGAAATGCCATGCTGTTAAGTGAATAGCAGCTTTTTGTAAAGAGCAGTTGACTTTGCAGACTGGCCCTAAATGGATTTTGAGTAAGAGCTGGATTTTTTCCCACCAAAAAGCTGAAAAAAGGCAGGGAAATAGAGAATGTCTTATTATCTCTGGTTGAGGGCCATGCCACCAAGCCAATCCTCGTCCTTTGGCCCTCACATGCACTGCTCAAGACTGTCTGCAGCCCACTAGCTGCCAAGCCTGGCTTTCCACCATCTGCACCAGACCTTTTCTTTCAGCCTGCTGCTGCTGGTCAGTTCAAATGGCAAACAAAGACACAAGCATTACCAAAAGCAAAGTCCCATGTGGAGGGGACAGTGAGCATCTGGACCTGCTCCAAGCTGAGTCAGTCTTCTTTCTTCCTTCACATTCTTAAGCAGGAACCAGGAAATATCTTCAGGGGATTTTTTTTCCTAATTCCTGCTTATTCTATTTATAAAGGACTGGCATTTTGTAAACATCCTCAAAGCACAAGGTGCACTCAGAGCTTTTGCCTTCTCAGGTTTCATTTCTGTTTACCTTACAATAAGTCTAAATAAACAAAGGGCAACAGTAGCATCTCTTTGCTTTGTTTTCTGCCTGGCATTTCCAGTCTGGTCTGGAACAGCTGAACCCAGGAAGGAATTCCCACTGTTGTCAAGGGCTCTAAATGAATATTCAAGTGCCAGTCCTACATTTCTTTTATTTTGTATGCCCTAAACTCCTGCCAGTTTTGTAGGGTGCTGACACTTTTTGCCAATGGCAGCATCAGACCCCCCAGCAGGGATCTATCTTCTTTGCTGAGACTATAGGAGACTCATGTTTCATTTCCCTGTGCTGTGTGTAATCCTTTTCTGCAGCATAAAGACACAGGGAGTACAAAGCCCTACCATTCTGATTTCATAGTTTGTACAACATCTCTGTACTCTTCACTTCTGTAGGGGACTGCATGCAATGCAGGGCAGTGAGGAGGAGGAGAGCTAGGGCCTTGGGAAGTGCTTGTTCTGATCACTGAGCCTTAGTAGCTCTTGGACATGACCAAAATAATTTTAAAATAAACCCAAACCCAAATCCTTCTTCAAGACATCAAGGTCCTTTCCTTTTTGTCCTTCCCCTTTCCCTTTCATCTTTTTATATTTTCACTTGTCTCCTTCTCCTTTTTATGTCTGTTCTCCTACGAGCACCAAAATTACTTTTAACCTTCTCTCTCAAATTTTCAGACATCTCTGGCCTCAAATAGGAACTATAGTGCCAAAACCCCATGAGAGAAGTCTATTCTTATGGTATTTGTGGCCTATTTTTATTGTGAGGAGAGATGGGTGCCCTCTGAAGCTCAGAATGGTATCTAGGGTTTCAGATGTTTCCCCTGACAACTGCAGCACTTGTCCATCACTTGTCCAGAGCACATACTCTATGTAAAATACCTGTCTGCTTGCAAGGGAAAAAGAAGTCAGCCCAGGGGTGAACTGCTGTCAGTTTGGAGAGTGGAACTGTAGGAGATGTCACTCTGCTTTCTCTTTTGTTGGGAGAACAGTGGGACAACATATCATAAAATGACAACTTGAAAGGCAGTAAAGGACTAAAGGACTGAACTCAGTCACGTTTCGGGTCAGCTGGGTGCCAAGTTTTCTCTCATCTGGGGTATGTTAGCTGTTTCCAGCATTTTTCTTTGTGGCAGTGATAGTAGACAAGGTTTATGAATAAGACACTGGAAGACAGAGACACAAAGAGGACAATTGCTTCACAACACAACAATGGGGCTATCCCCAAGGATAAAATGCTGGCCCGTAAAGCTGGACCTAGACCACTTTTGGATGAAGCAGCAAGGTACACAGTAGCTCAATTCCATCAGCCCAGTGCTTGCTCTGGTGCTGACAAGGAGTCCTTGTGTAGTTGAGCCTTTTTCTGTAGCTTTGTTGGCCAGTCTGAAACCAGTCTGTTTGTGTCAGTGCAGGCTGAGGTTGAAGATGTGATTTGGGTTGTGAAAGAAATGGCAGACCAGAAACTCAGCGATTTTCCCCAGCACTCCATGTCTTCTCTTTTTCCTGTATTATCCAGTACTGCCTTCCCTTCGTCTGCCACCTTGCACCAAAAGTAACATCATAACAGATTGATACCTGGCATATCATTTTGGGAGCACAGACATACTGGACTCTGTCAATGAAGTTTATATAACACAAAAAATATCTTTAAAAAAATTAGACAGTTCTACAATTCTCTAAAACCTTTCATTGATCTGCATTAAGCCTTCCACATAAACCTTCTTAAAAGCTCTACAAGTCAAATCCTGCCTCCTCAATGCTTTTTCCCATAGGATTGGTGGGCCTCAGATAGTGTGGTTAATTTGGAAGGTAAATACCACAGACATGATGCCCAGGGACAGAAGTCCTTTATATTGCCTTCATGGTGCAGAATATATCCAGGCAAGGGCAGAAGGGATGGTGGAGCAACAAGCCCTATTGTGTTTCACTGAACTAAGAACCAATTACATGGCAGCAGTTCTGTTGATTTATTAGTAATTTTACATAACAGTTTACCAGATTAGCACTGCAATTCCAAACAAAGCCCTAAAACCTTTAATAATAATGCCTGGGTTTAAAAGAAGATGTATTTCACCTTTTTTTCCCCCTTTTGCTTTCCTTTTCCTTTGGAAAAATGCCTAATAGTAACCATATGTGTTACTTGTACACAGTAGTACATAAAATGAGAAAACTTTCCAGAAATTTTTCTCTTCTTGAGTTAGAAGTGGATTCAGGCCTGTAAATAGATGCATTCTTTATGACATTAGCAGTTTCTTTCAATTTTAATCAACCATGTGATCCTATCCCAATGTCATTTAACCTGTAATCATCTTTTGTCCAGAAGCCCAAATATTAGCATTGCTAATAAGAACCCACTAAGGTGGCACTCAGGGGAGTCTTGTCCCCTGAATGCTGCCAAGCATAGTCAGAGACTTGCAAGGCTGCAGCCTAAGAACTCTCCCTAGTTATAAAACGACTATTCTGGGAACTAACCATCCAGTTAGTAGAATTACTTATTTCCAGTAACAGCAGGTCCAACGTGGTTCAAAGGTAAAATACCTGGTGACGTGTAATGGCATGGTCTACAGGGAAGTTCCTCTCTGAGAGCAACTGTGATCCCCTTAGAGCAAGTACATGAAAAATCCTTGAAGATTTGTACTGTACATGGTGTTGCCAGAAATGCTACTTTTCTCAAGTTCTAATATTTTATATAAGCAAAAAATTAATAAGCTTTTTTCTTCACAAATAGATTGTGACAATGTGTAGGGCAAGGCCAGCTGACACTGAGCTCTAAAAGGCTGACTTAGCAGAGCTGAAGGGAAATCCAGGGAGAACATGTGCTGTGTATGGTAATCTGGAAGTGTGCACATAAACAAATGTTCTGGTACCATGGACATTTTAGATCTGAAGTATTACGTGCGCCCTTTAGATCAAAGGGCTCCTAAGTGTTTTATTATGCCGGTCTATCTAATAATATTGAGCAAACTCCAAAGTACCAGTATCTGGTAAATATTCACTTACCCACCTCTGATATGGAGCAATTGCAGGAATCAATCACAGTTGCTCTCTAACAGCCTACAACAAACTAATTTCAGTTTTGTGGCAGGAAGATTGGAAGCTCTTACTCTCACACGAAATGACAGGAGAAAGTCTTGCAGCTGATACCCTTGCTATAGTTTTATGTGTACATACCTCAGGCTTTCCAAAAGAGCAGAAGAGACTGAATGTGAGGTTAGAGGCAAGGTCCTGAGCCCTGCTTGGGTCTGGAGATTGCCCTGGGGGTTCCCATGGAGCAGAAGGTGGGGAGGGTCACAAGCACTGGCCCAGCACAAGGAGGCCAGCAGCACCTGAGATCTCCTTGAAGGTACACAGAGCAGATGAAGGGTGGCTGGGGGAGAGAACTGGGGACACAGACCTCCACTGGTAGGTGGGGGGGTTTGGGGACAGGGATGAAGGAGAGTGACTGTTTGCAAGGCCTCTTCACCCATGCTGTCTGGTGTTGCACAGCCATCTGTGCAGGCAGCAGTGGGGGCTTCAGCACCTCTGCCAGGCTTCTGTGAGTTCCAGCTACACTGGAATAGCTGGCACTGAGTTTGTGCAGAGTGCCAGTTGTTGTTCAGGCTGGGAAGTGGTGCTGCTGGTACTGAGTGCAGTTGGCCCAGAAGTGGCACTGCTGGGTTAACCACTACTGGCCAAATTAACACACGGGGTGGTGCTGAGAGTGGCTGTAGACTTGTCCCAGAGGGTGATTGAGGAGCACCAGGAAGGGCAGCAGCTCACTAAAGGACAGGGCAGCTTGATCTTAAGAAGGCAGAGAAATGGCCTTAACTATAGGAGGAAACTATAGGAGGAAAAGACAAAAAANATCTTAAGAAGGCAGAGAAATGGCATGGAACTAGAGGAGGAAGAGAAGAAAACACTCATCCCATACTCCTTGAAATCTCGCTGGCTCCTCATTCATAAGGCTTAATGGTGTTGCCACACTTTTCTGCCACTTGAATGGGGAAGGGTTCAAATGTGGTTCAAATGTTGAATACTGAAAATCAGCCAGAATCACCTTCTTCTTCTGTCAGTGGGACAGAGAAGCATCACAATTTTCCTGTTGCAGGGGAGAAGTGAGTTAAGCTGTTGGAGCTAGGGTAAAATAGCACTTTTTCTAGGTATGGCTGGGGTTTGGTTGGTTTTTTTTTCCTCCATACCAAGCTTTTCCAGCCCTGAATTATTTTAGTTAGAACATGTTACTATTTTCATCTGTCGTCAGTCCAAACCCTTGACCTAGTACGTCTTCTGAGATAAAAAGCATTATTTGATATGGGATAATTGGTGCCAGTTTAAAAAAATAAATTGCATGCTCACAAGACAAAGAGAGCCCTTAAGGACCAGGTCTCAGGCTCTGTATTTGCAAATGAGTGCTGACTCAGGTAATCGAGTTTTTGGCAAGATAGTCAGCACCCCACAATGTCACATTGAGGCCCAAAATATATTAGAGCATCTGTTTGCAGAGATCATGCATGTGCCCACCCATTTGCATAGAGAGTCATCCTAAATAAAAGGTCAAAATGTCACTGTAGTTTAGCAACAAGATTCTGAAAATAAAGAACAAGCAGCATGATTTCCTTCTCAAATTCAGTGTATTTATTATGTGTTAATTTAAAACTTTCCACTCCTGTGGAGAGCAAAAAGTGAACCTGGCTAGAGGCAAGTAATGAAGATAAAGAGTTTGAATTGTTCCGACCCTGCAAAGAGAAACCCCAAGCACACAAATCAACTCTTCTAACAGGAAAATGAATCAGGTCCTTAACATTTTCACAGCCATATCTGAGTCATGGGATTTTATTAACACCACCAAGAACATTATTGCCAATTATTTAATTATTGAAGGAAGAATATCCCCAGCCTAGGCTTTCTACCAACTCTCTTCTCACCATTGCTGGAGGATTGCTCTGAAAAAAGATGGCCTTACACTGGCAGAACCCTGTGGAAGTCTGTGGGAGTTTGCTTTCACTGTGACTTGCAGGAAACAGTTGGTGAAAAGCTAAGTCTGATGGTGAGTGCTGTCAGGCAAATGGCCAAATCCAAGGAGGAATACAGGCACCTAAACACTCACTGATCTCTGTGACAGGCTGTGGCTTACATTTCTTCAGGTGGCTTGCTCCTGTATCTTCTTTTTTCTCTCAGGATTAGCATATCAAAGTTCAAAAGCTTGTTTATTTTCACAAAGAATAGAGACTGTGTGTTTTCAAGAGCTGTGGGCAAACTGGTCAGCAGTGCAGAAAGGAGAGTCCTGGGGAGGATGGTTAAAAACCTGGGGGCAAATTTAGATACCTTGACATGCAGATGGGCTGTGCTGAATGCACAGTGCCTTGGTTGTGCTGTGTGGCTGCACAGAGGGTGGCAGTGAGTCTGGGCACAGGCAGCTGATGACAGCTGTGTTACTGGTGAAGAAGGGACATCCAAGGAATCAGTCCCAGAGAAACTGGGGCCAGTGTTCAGGTGGCCCTGAGTGTTTTGTGCAAGCATCCCAGCTGCCCCAGGTTTCCTAGAGAATACCAGGACATGGGAGAGGTGTATCCTCCAGGTATTTTATATCTTTGCATAAGTCCTCAGAGGCAACTAAACCTTTCAATCCTTAGGGCAAGAAAATACAATGTGACTGAAAAAGCTTCTCATACAGAGATCTAGGAATGCACCAGGTCTAAGCATGGGCAGTCTACTGAAAAGCAGCATATATTGCTTTGGTTTAGGGTCTGACAAGCCAAACTTCCATCAGTATCCACCACATATGCAGATTTACCCAAGAATTCAATGGTTTTCCCAGCCTGAGCCTTTCAAGGTGCTATCACTGTCCTCTTAGAGTCAGTCACTGCAGCTGATTGTTGGGGACACCCACACTGTGCAAGCAAAATCCTCACACAGCACCTTCTTTCCAGTGCTGTTGCTTCTCTACTCTATGTGGAAGGTCTCCCAAACTAACACACAGGTACAGAAAAACATTGCACAAGAAATGACCACTTTCCAGAGCAGGCACAGAACATTTGTTCCACCCCCATCAGATATCTAGTGGGTTAATCTTGGTGGTGATGCAACCTGGGGCCTGCTTTTCTCTGAGTCCCACCTTTCATGATCCACAGAGGATTTTGCACTGCTTTGATGCACAGTCTCCAGGGCTGGGTTAGCAATCAGCCCCCAGAGCCCATAGGAGCACAACCCATACCACAGTCAGCAGTTTTGTCTCCTGACTTGACACAGACCTTCACTTCTCTTCACTTGCAGCTGCCCTGAACCAGGTTGGTTGTAAATGCAGCTCAGTAGGTTGAACAGAAGTGTTTCTGAAGTGAGATTAACAAGTTCAAGCCTTTATTAGCATCCAACTTCCAGACGTGGATGTGGTCTAAGGAGACACATAAATGCTTTTTTACTTTGTGAGAAGGTAAAATGTTGCTTAAGTAATTGTGGTAGGCCAAGATTTCTGTTAGAACAAGAGGCTTGAAGAGGAGTACATGCTTTTTGGAGAGAGCGAGACAAAAAATAGATACAAAGAAACATCCCATACGTATATAGCTATTGAAAAACAAATTAAACATTTTAAGTGCAGTACTCAGCAGTGACAAATTATCCATCTCTTTTGTGTCCTAGGGAAAAGTATAATAAAATTGCAGGCCTTGATCAATGGTAGATGAGTCTTTTAATGACAAACTGTAGTGATAAGTCCAAACCTATCCATTCAAGTACATTTTAATCTCCTGTCCTGTTTAATTATCCAATAATTAACTTGGATGGAGAGTGATAGACTATGCATACAAAGTGTCTTAAACTCTGAATTTTATTTGTAAGCTATGGGTGAAGAATATGTTCAATAGGCTAGATCCTGACCTCTCCTGAGTGCCATTGCACTTACTTAACCCACATGAGGAGCACGCCTGGAAATTTAAAAGGAGTTCACTAAAACTTCAGTGAAACTGAGAAGTCATCACACTTTGAAAGGCAGAAACAGAAATACATGACAGCTTGCATTATGACCTAGAAACTCAGTCACTGCATTTTTATAACCTTTCTGCTAAAACCAGGAACACATAGCCCTGCCCTGCTGCAGCAACCATAACATCCTGTCAGTTTGTATGGAAAAAGCAAGTGTTCTCTCAACTTACTGTAGGCCTTTGTTTTGTTTTGCTTTTTATATACCTTGTTTCTCCTAGTCTTAGGCCTTCTGTGTTTGCTAAAGCTATTCAAGAATGTAATGCCAAACAACGTCCTGTTACTGCTTTGCAGCTTTTATTTGAGAAGGCAGCCTCTCAAATGAACTCATCTTAGGCAGCAATAGCTACCTTCACCCACAGTTAGGGCTGCACAATCATTTCCATTTCAAGAGTCCTTTCTTTTTCTTTTTTTTTTTTTTTTTTTTTTTTTGTTTTGTTTCCATTTTTCCCCCACTGAAGCTGCTTGTAACTTAGCTAGATCATTCAGGCTGAAATTTTCCATGCTTGGTGTGTACCTCAGGCCTCTTTTCCTTAATTTAAAACAAAACAGCTTCATTATCATCCACTTCTGAGAACAAGATGATGCAAAACGTGTGCACTTCCCACATCAGAAATCTTACTGTAAATCGAGGCAGGCTGGTGCATTCACTCCTTCACCTTGTTTGGAGGTCAATGCAAAGCTGCCCTGCTTCTTATAAGAGTCTTTGTCATTGCTGTGGTATTTCTGGAAACTTGAAAAAGTGCAGGACTGAAACACTTCAGCTCTGCCTGGTTAGAAGGAACCTAGAGTTTTCAAACTAAAGCCTGTAAAAATGTGCCAGCTTTTCACGTGGAAACCAGCACAGTCTGAAGTGTCACAGCAGAGGCACAGCACCTGCCTGGCCTCAGGCAAAGAGCACAGACACCAGAGAGAAGAGGGTCAGCCACAGGCAGAGGGTTTTCCTCTCCAGGTCCATAGGTAAAATCCGGGTTTGTTGTTCGTGCTCAGCATATAATTTACTCTTTTTTCCTCTTAGGGAAAGTCTATGGACATGAGTTTTCCATCAGGAGTAGTTTGTAATCTCAGGTGGGAAAAGGCTGAGTAGGGGTTGATGTTCCAGCTATATCAGATAACCCTTGTGAGGACTAAGGTGGAAATCTGATCTGCCATTGTTTAGTTTCCTTTTAATGCCTCAGAAGCATTGTGGAATGTACCTTGCACAGCACCATTACCATTGCAGCCATTCAGGAGCCAGATCTGCCATTGCAGCTATATTCAGCTCCCCTTTATGGCATGACAGGAATGTGCAGGGTATAGAGAAACAATTCAGAAATTGTGATGTCAATGTGACCAACTGGGGAGCCACAACCACCTCTGGACTCTACTCATTAAACTGTCTCCTCTGGGACTTATGACTTTTCCTTATTAAGCTTCAAAGTATTACCATTTTCTTTATTTCAGGCTTCTTCCTCTCATCCCCTCTGCCTCTGGCTTATGTTAATGAAAATATTACTACACAGTGAATAAAGAGCGTATATGTGGCTAAGAGCAAGCATTATGGCAAGGTATCAAACCACTCACCATAATAATTAAGTGTCAAAAAAGAAAAGGCAAAAATCAATTTTTTGAGATGCATGGGCTGTTTTAGTTACATTTTTCCTCTTCTGACAGAAGCTGTAGGAGCAGGTCTGTGATTCTGCCACAAGCCTGGAGCAGCTGGGGACAAGACTCCTGCAAGCACGGACAGCACAGGGCAGCCTGGGGCAGCAGAGTGCTGGGGGCTGAAAGGTGCTGCTTGGCCAGCACTAAAACTCAGGGCACTGCTGGAGCTGTTGCTCTTGCAGAAGAGGCCAGGCTCCTTCCCTGGCACCTGCTGAGGACCCTGGTGAATGAAGGCAGGGTCTCAGCACATCTGGCTGCCCTTCTCCTGTTTCTTCCTCACTTCCTTCTGAAGTGACATCTGCCTCCTCTCTCAGAGCAGCAAAGGTAACTTTGCCTGTGCAGCTCAGTTAGTTTGTTCAGTAAGGCAAGATGGGGTTACTGCTGAGTAAATACTGGGATAAGATTCTTGGAAAAACTTCACTTCTTTAAAAGTATTTAAGAGTGTTTCTTCTAAAATGCAGAACTCTTGAGTTCTAGGAACACATTAGGTATGACTAAGGATTTGCCACTCATCAGTTATGTGGTCATAACAACCTCAAGCTGCCTCAAACAATCACACATGCTCTTCAGTTTGCTCCCTAACACACTTATGTGAAAAGTTATGACAAATGCAGAGACAAGTGATGTCAAAAAATAATAAACATGTAACATTTTTAGTATATCAACAAAACCAGAGAGACAGTATTTCATATTTTCTGGTCAAGTTTGCTCTTGGGATAAATATTAAAAAATGGCTAACCCCAGCAGCTTCAAATCTGACTTTTGTGGTGGGCTACATTAGGATTGATCATCCACAAAAGATCACAATGGACACTTGGGCACACCTTCAAAAAATTTGCAGTGGGGTCATAAAACTGGAAACATTTGTGTTTGAGAAAGTTGCAGTGCTAAAGTGGCTGTAATACAGAAGCTCTGATACCTTTTTGATGTTGATTAACTTTTACTACTAATGACTTTTAAGGGGTTTATTTATCTTAAACTGCTCTAAAGGCTTAGGTTATTTTAAGCAGTTTAAGTTACAGTTATGCCAGTTCATAGGAGTTGAGGGATCCCAGTTAAAGCAGTGTATGGTCAGGACATGTCAAGACATACAGTTCAGCTCTGATGAATGTTTAACATGTGGAAGCAGTCATAATTTTCAGGCTTTTTTTTACCTTTATTTTGTTTTTTTTTTTTTAATAGAGGACGATCACACATAAATATAGAAGGATTTTGGCACCAAGGTTCAGGGAAAATATTAATTTCCTCAGAAATTAAATATTAACTCTGGAACTAAAAGGTGAAAATCTGAAGTGATAGTTCAGTGCTTTTTGGCATGTTACTTATTTTAAGGTTTTCACTGCTGTCTTAGGTTTGCTCTCTAGGAGTATATCATTGAAACAGATCCTAGCCCTTAAGTAGTGCTTCTCATCTGCTCATTGAACTGATTGTTTGCATTGCCCTCTCCCACTCAAAGAAGGGCAGCTGACAAAGTTTCAGAGGTTTACAACAACTATATTGTTTTTACTGTGACGTAGTAAGAAGACACCAGTTCCTCTCCCTTTTCCTTGGGGAGGGAACACACTTGTTCCCATGAAACAAGGCTGAACCCCAAAGACCCAGCAGTCTGCCTGGAGGCTTTCATGAAGGAGGCAAAGGCAGATGACCAAGCATTGCATCCAGAAGAGACCCTGGGCAGGGAGAAGGGATCGAGCAGTAAAGACCTGGACTGGGCAAGGGACACAGAGGCTCCCAAAGTTGGTGACAGTGAGCACAGCTGTGGCTGTGTGTTGGAAAATGTTGGCTTTGTTTATCAGTATCTGCATAACCTAGCTTTTCCCAGCACAAATTGGTTCTTATTATATTGCATTAAATTCATATCATACCATATACAGTTGTGCTGAAAGGCTTTCTGGAACTCAAGCTACAGAGCAGCGTTGAAATCCCATGTTTCTTGTCTAGTATTGAAGTGATCCACAGCCAGATGATTGGTTTCATCTTCCTATCACAACTCCTCACTCCTTCCAAGAGTTTATTTACACATTGGCAGTGGCCTCCTCCAAGGAGAGATGGCCTTGCCACTGATTCATTTGGAAATGTAAGAATGGACCTTGCTGAGTGAATATTTCTGTCTGGAAGATGCTTGGCACACTGCTAGGAATATTTCATTAGCAATAGCAGTAGTACTGTCTCTCTAGTAAAGATTTTTACAAACACAGGGTAGAGAGGACTAAAACACTACAGCAGTACAGATACAGAAAAATCCCTTTTGCTACTCCCACCTGCTCCAACTGTGAAAAGAAAGGGTCTGTTTGCATTTGTGTTGAAGAGGTAATGTTGATGTGTTCCAAATTTTTATATAATTTTTATATAATACCACAGAAACCCTTAAGATGATAAGAAATACAGATGAACACTAAGAAATAAGAATGTGCCATTGTATTCCTACAGGTCCCAATTTAGCTTTTAGAGTATATTGGGCACAGACACATTAGTCATAGGCACAGATGACTTGGGCCTTGGGCTCTGCCTCACCTCTGTCATTTCAGGATGAGACTCAGACCATTCCCCTGTTCCCCTTTCACCCTTCATTCCAAGTCCTTTGGCACCACCATCACCTAACAATTTTATATTACAAATACCTAACCAAGCACCTCATGAGGAAAGGAAGAGACTTATTGCACCCATGTGACTCATTGGTAACTGTACAACAAGAGGATAGAGTATCCAAGGACACATTGAAAATTTCAACGAGTCAGAGAGCTCAACCTGTTTTCCTAAGTTCCAGACTTTCTGTAAGCCACTGGACTTTGGCAGAGGAGGCCTGCGTTCTCCTGACAAGGTCATCAACACACCTACTTAAATCTCCAGGACAAAAGCACATGCAGAAATTGGACCCTTTGCACTAGATCAAGAATCCAGAAAAAAAAACCCCAAATATGAACACTTTAAATCTCAAATGTAAATTGTTCTGAATAGCCTCCCTTTACTGTCAAGAGTTCTGGATTGCATATTCAGATTTACTGCAGTCAGTTCTGGAAAGAAATACAGGAGCGATCTGACTGCATCCAGCAATTTTACAAGAAATCACAGAACAGCTTACAAAAAGGACAGAGAAGAGATAAACTGTATATTTGCAGCCTGGCTCAAACTTTCCTAAGGAGCTAATGTGTGAGAGAGATCAGAAATTCAAACTGCTCAGTTCTGCTGGTTCCTAATTGTCACCACAATATCCTGAATCATGGGAAGTCACGTAGGAACAAAGGCACACATAAAACTGTACTGGAACTGCAGAACAAAAATGAAAAGCACACTCTCCAGAGAATCCAGAGAAAAACACCTGCACGATTACTGTGAAACATGAAAATGTAAAGCTCACAAAAGGTTTTTCTGCTGTTACTTGAGATGATAGAGATTTAGTAAATAAAGGGTTTCCATCAAAAGGTGAATAGTAAGGATACTGTCAAAGAAAAATGTATCAGAACCATACCAGAACCTTCATGTGCTTCATGATGTCGGCCTGTCTTTATAAAGCTGTGGAGGCAGTGATGAGCTCAGCATAGTGCCTGGACTTTACTTTCTTTCACACAAGAGCCTGGAGAAAGTGTCCAATCAAAGGTCCTGGTGCAAGGTTGGTTGGCCAAACCAAGACCCACCAAGAGAAAAAATGGAGAAAAAGAATCAGTCTAAAGGACTGGAATGAAAAAAGTAAGGGAAGTCAAAACTAGGTCTGGAGGTCAGGGAAGTCCAGGAGGAGATGCAAGAATTTATCCCAATGCTGGAAAAAATTTTTATAGACATGAATATATATTATTCACCCTTGGGCTGAAAGTGTGGATGCTGTAATAATTCTCCAAGGCAAAGGAAGTGATCTCAGCATCAGAAGAGTTTTCTAATTGAAACTTGGACTAAAACAAGACAAAAGGGCAGGCTTGTCCTCAGAAGGAGATTGAAAAGGTAACTAAAGATTTTTTTTAAGGGTTACTCCTGTTCAAAGAATGAAAGAGGCTTGAATTAATTTGCTAAATATAAATACTGAAGACTTAAAGGTCAGGAGGGTTCTTTTTGTCCATGTCTGCATCTGAAACTAGATGACCTCTCTGGTTGAACTTCTGCTTTTCATTTCAAGGACAGGATGATACCAGTCATCTCTTGAAGCTGAACAAAAGAGGAACACTTTCCAGTGTAGTGAGCTGCATTCTGCCCTCAGAGCTATTGAGCTTGCAGTCAATTGAAATATAATGTGAAAATTGAAAAAGAGAGACCAACTGTGATTTTCATGAAGCTAATCTCCTTTCTAACAAGGATACTTAATAATTCTCAAAGTAACCCTTGAATTCTTTTATTTCTCTCTCTACAGACATCAGGCAGGACTTCTCTCTGTGCCTTGTGGCTGAAATTTGGAGGCATATCCTCTGTTATTAGCAGATACATGTCACCAGGTTAATGGGTAGGTAGGGAAACTATCTAAGTAGTCCCTGAGTGCCAGGGACGAGTGCCACAGGGAGCTGTGAAAGATCTACACAACAAATCACACCAAAAGAAGGAAAAGCTAATGTTTACTTCCTCTCAGTTTAATGCTCTCAGCCACAGAGAAACAAAGCAGAAGAGAAATCAGGAATAAAATCCAGTCATCCACATGCTATCAGTTGGTTTCACCTGCTCTTGGGTGCACAGGTTGATACAGCTGTGAGATGCTGCTGCATCATCTCAGAGGGACAAGCATTGCTGGCAGAAGTTTTGTGCCAGCTAAATAGATAAGTGAAGCTATAATGGACTACAGGGTTTTTATTCAGGAATTCCATTTTATGGAAGATCACAAATTACATTTTTTGACCAGTTTTAGTGAGTGAAGAAAAACTCTGAAAAAAATATCTTTTATATCTTAGACTTACCAGACAGAGAGAGTTAGAGCTTGTGTTTTCTAAGAGCTGGTCCCAGTAAGTTGGCTTAGCACTTCATCATGCCATGGAGACCTGCAGTGTGACATGGTGCTGAGAGTACTGGGGAGAAATATGTCCAGGAAAAATAGCAGTTGTGTGTTCAGTGCAGGACTCAGCCTGTGGGCAGGATACCAGGTGCAGAGATCCATATGGAATGAGGACAGGAAGGATCAGCGTGTTTGTTTATTCGATCCATGAGTGCATGAGATGGTAAGCCCAGTTCTAGGACCAGGTTGGATGCACCATGGCTGCATGATGCTCAGTGCTGAAATGGTTCATACTTACTTTGCTGTGTCAAATGCTTTTTAAAGAAGTGAAGGGACACTCTGTTCTGGCAGATTGTATATCGTGCACAGTCTGTCTGCACTTCACTGACTTCGTGATGAGTCAAGTGTGGTCTGTCCTTCCACAGCTGGTGTAAGTTGTCTATATGAATTTAATGATTACTAAAGCACTAAGTCCTGTGAGCTTTGGCTGAAAATCCTATTAAAATGTGATTGTATGCTTGCATCTGCTCCAGATGAGATCTGTTCTGCTGTTGCCCAGTAGTGAGCAGGCTGCGTATCAATGGTTGCAGCATCAGCATTCACGTTCATCTCTTGCCTGTGCAGAGTATGGTGTGGGTTCCTCAGACAAAACAGTTTGTGATCCTGCAGCTGAAGATCATATCACAGAGCCTTACACCAGCAGGGCACAAAGCTTTCATAGGCAGTTCTAATCCTGGCATTTCCTATCCATGAAAGGATGAATTTGTCCCTTTGATGATGTTCTTGTTGTGTGTCATATGATCATAAGTCTACACTTGTGAGCATTTTCCTTGCAATATTTGGATATTTTGCCTATAACTCTTCAACAGTATGCTTTTGTTTCTTCTTTTGTAAAACTTTTGCTACTGCTCAGTTTATAATCTTTCATGATCAATTCTGCTATGAAACAAAGCAGTCTAAGACATGATTGCTTAAGCATCTACAATAATGAGACTAAATGTTTTGGCATTGAGGAGCGGCAGTAAACAGAGCTTCTTTTGTGATGGGTTCCTGCTGGAAGTTATTGAAATCTCCTATCAGTATTTTTGTTAAGTTTTAAAACATACTGCTTCCTTTATTACCTGCATCCCTAGCAATTCTCTCTGTCATTCAACAAATTAATAACACAGCTGTGTTAGGAGCCAGTTTTGCATGTGAACTTGAGGGTGACTTTCACCAGAATGCAATTCAGCCGCGTGCTGCGCCAGGTGCCCGGTGTTGGGGCCAACCTGGGACAAACACTGAGCTGGTTTGTTACAGAGCTCTTGGAAGTGAGGCTGCTTTTATGCCTCTGCCAGGAAAGAACAAGCAGCCTTCCTTGCTGCAAGGCTGCTCACCATGTCTCCAACCAGGGGCTGCTGGTGGCTGTCCTCCCATCAGGAGCTGTAGCAGATAACCTGCTTTTTAAATGGGAGCTTGTCCTTGGTAAGATCAAAAGCCTTCACACTGCAAATGGAGCACACTTTTAAATAAATGCAGCACCTCTCTAGAGCACTGTCAGGTTTTTTAGCAACTTAAGAGAAGTGAATTAATCTGCCCTAACTAAGAGGAACAGATACTGAGATAAAGTAATGGAATTTTGTGGTTATAAGGCACCTCAAAGATCATCGAGTACTAATCCCCCTGCCATGGGCAGGGACATCTGCCACTAGACCAGGTCAAAGTTCCATCCAACCTGCCCTTGGACACTTGCAGGGATGGGACAGCCACAGCTTCTCTGGGCAACCTCTTCCGATGTTTTACTACCCTCACAGTACAGAATTTCTCCCTAACACCTAGCCTAAACCTACTCTCTATCAGTTTAATGCCATCCCCTCTTTTCCCATCACTACATGCCTTTGTAGAATGTCCCTCTCCAGCTCTCTTGTAGATTCCCTTCAGGTGCTGGCAGGGGCTCTAAGCTCTCCCTGGAGCTTTTTCTTCTCCAGGTTGAACAACCCCAACTTTCTCAGTCTGCCTGTGTAAGAGAGGTGTTCCGCCCTCTGATCCCTTTGTAGCCTGCTCTGGACTTGCTCCAGCAGTTCCATGTCCTTCTAGTGTTGTGGGCTCCAGATCTGGAGGCAGCACTCCAGGTGGGGTCTCACCAAAGCAGAGCCAGGGGGGGAGAATTCCCTCTCTTGCCCCGCTGGCCACACTGCTTTAAATGCAGCCCAGGATATATTTGGACTATTTGGGCTGCCAGCATGTGTTACTGGGTCATGTCCAGCCTCTCATCCCCCCAACAGGCCTCCTTTGATCTATGATCCTGAGATCTGCTCCTGTGACAGAACCCATAAGGAAGGGATGGGGTGCAGATGGAAGAGCAGTGGTGGTGACCCTGTGTAGAGATCAGAGGAGCGAGGACAGATCATGCTGTTAGCCGTGGTGTTGGAAATAGCAGCTGTCCACACATTCTGTCCCCAGTAAGGCAGAGGTGGAGGCAGCAGAAAACTGTGTGACTCTCCAGCACCCTGGAGGCAGACAAAATGGGCAGCTGGGTCATATCTGGCTCTTGTGCTTTGGCTTCCTGCTCTGGGAAGTTAGTGGCTTCATTAATTCCCAGAGCCAGCCCTGCACCTGTTTACATATGGCCTCAATTATTCCTCTTTGTGTTTGCATTGCACTACTTTTTCCCTCTCTCAGCTACATCCCTGCCCATTCTTATTTGCATTGGGAGGGAAGGATCTAATCAGCACTCTTTTCTAACAGGGATGCTCTTTTAATTCAAATGATAGCAGCCTGTGTGATTGCACCGAGCATCTTTGTTTCTATCTCCAGCTGCCCTCCTCTGCAGGGTGGGCTATTGCAAAAGTGTCAGATCCAGCACTGACATGGTGGAGTCTTGCATCAAGTAGATGGAAAGACAATAAACATCCCCTCAAATTGTCAATGAGGGTAAATATTAGCTTCATTAGTGGAGACTTCTCTCTCTTTCATGACAGCATATAATGTTTGCAACAGCACCTTCAGTTTTTGTCTGCAGAATGCTGAGGCTATGCTGACTGGGAAACTGCCCATGTGCCTACATCCATCCAGGAGAACAAGGGCAGCATTTTCTAAATGTTGAAGCCAAACCCACTCCCTTCCAGCACAACAAAAACGTGTTACACAAGCTTCATGTTAGAGGTGTTGAGGGGGGAGGCAGAGCAGGTGTCACCCTGATTCTTTCAGGTTTTCTAATGCATTTTCTAACTCAATGTTTGGTAGTTCCTAGTTCACTTTCTCATGAATTGATGCTATTATTAGAAGCTTGTTTATGTTAAGACAAGGTCGCTGGCAATTCCTTCTCTTGGGAGTAGAAAGTGACTGATTGACATTTGTCTTGACCAGTGCGATGGGAGAGGTGTCCAGCTTCTCCTCCAATCCCTGGTCCATGTGAAAATCCTATATAATATGGAGTCAGATAATTAAGAAAGCTCTTTCAGCCTTCTCTTGAGAACGTGTGTTGTGTGTGATTGATAGTGACCCACAACGACAAGCAGGAAAAGGTGGAGGTGTGGCCAGAAGGTTGGTGCCTCAGATACCCTTGGAACGGAAGTTGTAGCGGTGTTTCAATAGTGACAGAAAAGCACATGAAAAGGGAGCAGCTTCTCTTTTGTCCCCAGCAGGAGACCAACATCAAGTCTAATCCAGAGAATGTGATGGGGTACAGCCACAGTTTTGTCTGGACTCTGGGGACCTGCCAGCTGTACACAGCTGGGAGCCAAGGCAGTGCATCTACGGTGAGGGAAAGTGGGCATCAGCCAGAGGGAGGTGATGAGCAGAAAGGAATTGGCAGGGAGAAGCAGAATGAGTATCATATGTTGGGAAAGTGGTTGGTGTTCAGGAATCCTTGTCCTGGGAAGAGTGCTAGCCTATCAAGGGCATTGACTTGGAGATTGCAGTGCCTTCTGTGATCCAAAGGTCAGAATGAATATTAAGCCCAGCAAGCACAGCAATAAAGTGGGGAAGCCAAGCTGGCTTGCAGAGTAAAACCGAGGAGACAGTTTAGCTGTATCACAGGCTTGCCTAGAATTGCTTAGTAAACTGCTAGGCCCTGCTGTTGAATATGAGTTGCAAAGCTTTAAAATGTAGTCTTCTTCTCTCTTTCAATTTTCTGATACACAAAGTATGTGTGGAAGGCTTGTTAGAACCCCATAGAAGGCTGGAGGATGTTTCTGTTCCACTGGAAGCATAACAGGGAGAAATTTGCCACAGGAAGTTGTGGGATTGGGATTGGGGATGTATCCCTGCTGCTCCCATGCACCCTACTGTCCAAACAGCTCCCACATGGAGGATGTCCTGTGCTTGCATGCAGGGAGGGAACGTGGAGTATCTTGGGGACTGAAAGTGATTCCCTCAATCTTTGTACACATAGGCTCTTATCACAGAAAGCTGAGCATCCATGTAGACATTTTTACCAGTTCCACTGAAACAGTTTCGTCACACGTCTGAGATTTTCCTAACTGAAAGAGCCCTCTGGAAATTAAGAGCCAGCCCTTCAGACAGTTTTAAAACTAATCTTTGGAAATTACTTAAACATTTCTTTGTAAGATCCATTTTAAACCTAGATAGTGCAGTGTGCTTGTGGTAGAAGAGGGAAAGAGAAAAAAGTAAGGGAGAAAGGCAGAGGTGGATCACCTCTGTGTGTATGTGTGTGTGTGCATGCTACCTTTGAAAACAAGACCTGACTCAAGCATTTGAATGTCATGATTTCTCTTCTCTTTAGGAACCAGAATAGAAACTTGCATGAGCTGCCAACTATTAATAATATACCTAGGTGGGACAACCACCAGCTGGATTTGTATTAGTTACTTTCTCATTGTGATTTCACTCAAGCAGGGCAGAACCATTCCTGGAGTTGAGAGAGGAGACAAGCAGGAGTCACCTGCTTGTCATCTTAAAATTTTACTCTCTGCCGATAATTCTCTCTTTTCCTGTGGACAAGTTATTCAGTTTCTCTTTGCCTGGGAGAGTGGCTTGGTAACACAGAGTCTTCTTTGGTAATTCATGCTTTAGGTATTGCTACTTCACTTCCCATCATTATCATCACCCTCTCCTTTGCTTTTTCCTTCCTCCATAGCTCAATCCTGCTCCTCTGACACTGCATGTTAGCACTATGCTCATCATTATTCAGTATTTTCCAAGCAGAATTGTCCCTCTGGAAACTGTTGAGATTACAAAGCAGTACAACAATAACAGAAGCCCCTGTGTTGAGTTTGTTTGTTTTTCAGTTGGAAGCTATGCTCCCAGGTTTATAAAGTAACATTTTGAGGCTCAAGCAGCTAGGAGGTGGCTGTGGCAAAAATGAGCAGTGGGGATGAGGCAGGAGCAGCAGTTGCTGAAGATTTTGCTGCCATCACATTCTTTATACTGACACACTGTGGCCTCCATTTCAGTATTAAACATAAATGAGAGAAGGTGAGTCATCACTAAAGGATGTTTGCAAAGGGTTTTGAGATCCTCACGGTTACCTTGCAAAGAAATGTACCTGAAGAACAGACATCTCTGTTGTTACCCGACGAGATTTTCCAGGCAGACAGTAATAAACAAGAATCATTGCAGATCATGGCCAGTCATGTAAGAATCACATGTTTTGAAAAGAAGGAGGGAGGAGGGGTTTTTATTTGGCAGATACATTTCTGTTGTCTAATTCAGGAAGATGGAGGGAAGACTCATAGTTATGGATTGAGCTTTTGACCCTGTTCAGGATTCAACTGTCTGAGCAATTTTTGTCTAGAGGGCTGTGATTTGCCGTAACCAGCTGAAATCTTATAATTCTCCCATTTCACCATAGTTATCTTTTGTCATTCTCTCCCAGCTCAGTTGCTCATTGATGCTGGTACAAGCATTTATGCTGTATGTCTGACAGACAATTGAGAGGAAAGTTTTTTTTCATCCTGAGCTAATTCAACGGCCAGGTGGTCACACTGGATTCAGTTCAAGCACGAGTGAGGTGCTGTGATTAAAGGTGAAGGAAACCAAGGCTTTTTAAGCCAAGTTAAGCAGGTGTGGCACAGCTGACCATGTAGCACACAGTACATCATACAGGGTAGATGGTTCCCACCAAGAGCTCTATGTTACAAAAACACTGAGATCCAGATACTGTTGCATTAAATGTTTTGTACATGACACCAAGGTAGAGTGTCTGTGCTTCAAAAGCCTCTAAAGTCTCCAAGGACAACTCTGATGTTGTGGGGGAGGCTGTCATCTGCATAGGACCATTCAGCATCCAGCAGATAACAATTCCTCTGCAGTGACATTGGTGCTGGATTTGGGGGCAATTTGATACAGGAGCTCAGTAAGGAGGGAGTTGCTTTGATGACTAGAAGGAGTAAGGGAAAAATAAGGAGAAAAGATGGAAGAGAGGTGAGAATGAGTTGTAGAGGGAGGTGGGTCTGAGGGTGTGGAGGCGTGGTCTGAGGGGATCAGAAAGGAGGATGTATTAGCAAACTGCTATTTAAGAAGTAATACCTGATTTAAAATTGCAGAAATGGATGAGAGTGTGAGTACAGCTTTGAGCTTGCTGGTGAGATTCTATGTTTTATCCTGCCAGCCTTCAATATAACATCCCAAGCACCCAGCTCTTTGCAGTACATGTTTTATCTTTGCCTTTTCTTCTTTTTTCCACACAAGCTCATATGACTCTGGGGTAGAAGACTCCCCATGGCTCTCTAAAGGAAGTCAATTGGTCTTGTACAGTTACTTGTGAGTGTGAGGAATATTTCTTTTTAAAGGAGCTTTTGGAATTGGGAGAACAAAAGAAAGGAGGACCCATGCAACAGCAAAAGTATCTTTTTTTCCTTGTGTGCTGCTGCTGTACATTGCTAACCTGTTAACCCATATATGGTTGTGTTTCAGGAGCAGGAAAAGTCCTTCTAATACTCTGGTGGGATCCCACAGGGTGGGATGCAATAGGCCAATGTGAAACTTGTCCTTTAATTGTCGACTTTGTCCTTGCTTTTAGAGTCAACATCCTCTTCAGACTGGACCCCCCATTTCCATAGAAATGCCAGTCCAGTTCTGCAGAATTTTACTCAGTGTTTGTTTTGTGCATCACAGCTTTAAACAATGCAGCCTGCCTCTCCTTTTTTCCCCCTTTGTTACTTGCTTGCTTTCATTTTGCCCTTTGTTTCTTCCGCCGTATTGTTCATTTATTTGCACTCCCTTTGTGCCTTGTCTCAAGGCTTGAGCAACGTCTCAGTGCAGGGAATTCATTGTGCTACCACGTCACAGTGAAAAGAGCTCATTCAGAGCCAAGGGAGCATTTTTTTAAAGGGAAAACCATGTTATCCACAGCTTCATCTTTGTACAGCACAGAATACAAACAGTTTCCCCTTTGGCACAACTTTATCTCCTACTGTTTATGACAAGGAATGAATCAAGGAAGAGAGAAATTACAGTAAAGGAGAAAGCTGCAGCCTGTTGAAAGGGAGAGTAAGCAAGAAGGGCAAATGCCCAAAGCTACAGGCCACAGAAAGACCTTGTAGAACACAGCTATGATTTGGGCCAAGACAACTAACAAAGGGGTAGGAGCAGAGAGAAGGGTCTACACCTCTGTGTGAGGTGTAACATTTCTGCCCCAGAGCTGCTGCAGTTTACAGACAGATGCATTCAGTTGAATTTGATGATCTTAAGGGTCTTTTCCAACCTAGATAGTTCTGTACCTTGAGCTCACCTCAGTTTAAGCTTGCACTCAAATGTTCAGCAGTGAAGGACAGCAGCTGAGAAGCAGGTGCATCCACCCACTTCTGAATGGGGTGTAATTGCCACACAGCCCTGCAAAATCTGTCCCTGAAAATAAGTTGGTGCCTGAACTTCCCAGATAAGGTTCAAGACAGTGGGGACATCAGAGGAACAAGTTGCCATGATAGCAGTGAGAAGATTGACTCAAAAGGTTATGATAAAACAAGGGCTAAATGAAAGAAAGAGCCCACCACTGTCAGAATGAAAAATATGAACAGAGATGCTTGGAAGAGAAGAATTAAGGATGCTTTGTCAACTGCCCTCCAGTTTACCATTGTAAACATGGTACCTTCTTGATCCAGGCCTGCCAGGTGGGTAATAAAATCCCATAAGTGCTCATTGTTGTAGATGAGGGTTGGCTTAATAGAGCTCCACGGAGAAACAGGAGATGTTAGTGAAAAAGGTGATGGAGACAACTGCTGCCTGTGGGCAAGAATGGGAAAGGGAACTGAAGGGACAGTCCTGAAATTAGGCAGAGCCATAGCATAAAACTTTATGACCAAAACTCAGATCCCACATGGCCTTCTATAGGTACTTCTGCTGATACCTGTGGGCAGTCTCTGGCTGGGGCAGCACTCAGCAAACAGCACATGCTGCAAGACAGCCAGGGAAGGTGGTCTGAGCTGGTGCTCTGCAGTGAAAGTAGAAATTGCTGTTGCTTAATACAAGTAGAATTCCATGAAGACACAGGTTCCTACCTGTGCACCCCCTGTACAAGGGGTTGGCTGGCACTGTGACTTGGTCCTTGGCAAGACTGGGGCCTGACAGCTGCTCTTGTATGAATTTCCTTGCTGACATTCAAACCTGAATGTTAGATTTGGTTTCCAGGCACTGGTGCTGAAGTCATAGAACAGTTTAGGTTGAAAAGAATTTTTAGATCATTAAGTCCAAAATCTAATGTGTAACACACTGAAAAAGTTGTGTTTATATACCTATTCCTTGTATCCAATGAATTTTTTCATGTTTATTCCTCAAGTGGTGGATATTTCTTTACATATTTTGAGATTCATCACCTCCATTTCAGAGATCAGTGTGACTTCTAATAAGAAATAAAATCCATGGCCCCATTAGCTGCAACATCCTTTACTTGCCATTGAGCACCCAGCAGTAAAGAGCTTGAAGATTCCTGTGACCATGGAAATGGATCCAAAAACCAGAAGCAATATGCTCCAAACAGATATTTGCAGACTACTTGGAGCCCATATCAGGAGCTGTGTGTTATCAGCAATTGTGATATTTAGTATAGTTGGGATTTTTTCATTGGTCTTCAGAAACTATGACAAATAACTGATGGAGAAGTAAGGATAAACAGTCCCTCTTAAGGCACTTCTGTCTTGATGTGTATCAGTGTTGAAATAGGTCTGGCTTTACATGCAAGACAAGAATTTTTTAAAAGCCATATAGTGATGACAGAACATGGGCACTTAATAGGATTTTAGGTTGCTGCTAGGCACAGCAGGCCCAGACAGCCCATCAAAACCATTCAAGAAGTCCATAAAGAGCATGGGTAACTATAATCAACTCCTTTTTAACTCTGTTGCTCAAAACAACTGTGTGCCAATAGCAGCATTATCCTAAATAGAGAAAAACTCTTCCTCTGCAGACCTCCCTGGCTTCTAACTCCTTCACATTCAGTGTTTTTCCCTGCCAGAGCAAAGGGCCATGGTGAAAAGGGGCAGAGGTTATTATATATGTGCATGGGGCAAAGCTTTCAGGTGTGGGGGGAAGATTCCTGTGTTGAAGGTGCCAGGTGAACACGCAGCACTGCACCAAAGAGTGGCATACTTGTGAAGGGAAGAAAAAAACCCCAAGTTAGAGGACTAGTCCCACAAGGATTTTTGGGGTAGTAACCCAGAGGAGAGTAAAAAAGACATTTTATTCTGCAGCATTTTTATTTTTGTGTGTGGGTTTTATACAGAATTTTAGTGTTTTCCATGAAGTCTAGTTTTTCAAATATGCAGTTGACATTCAGGTAGAGCACTCAAGTGGCTGAGAGAGGTTTTCCTCCTTCTCATTGCTGAACTTTTGATTTTTAGAAAGTTTGAAAACTGAAAATTCTCTTTATCCATTCTGCTAGACAGAATGTCATTGCCATCAGTGTACGCTCTTGCAAATTGACCTTGTGTTTTCCAAAATACAAATGTTTGGGTCTTGGTCATGAATGGCTCATGCACACCCTGTAAGAAGGCTTGATTGCTGGAAGGGTCAGAGGAGCCTGCAAGGAGCAGTTTTTTGCACATGGGACTTTCCATGTGATTTAATACCCTGTATTCTCCTAGAGCATCCTCTCCTTCAGTTCCTGCCTCCTCCTGGGGGAACTGATGTGTCTGCTCTGGCCAAGGGGTCTGGGCAGTCGGCTGGGGGCTGACAGACAGGCAGCAGCCAAGGTGTGGTAATAAATGGCTCCTTTTCAACTGGCAGCCTGTCACCAGTGGGGGCCCCCAGGGATCAGTGCTGGGGCCAGGGCTGTTTAATAACTCCATGAGTGATCTGGATAATGGGATCAAGTGTACCTTGATGAAGTTTGCCAGTGATACCAAACTGAATGGAAAAGTAGACACCTTGGAAAGGAGTGCTACCCTGCAGGAAGACCTGGATAGGCTGGAAGAGTGGGCTTACAAAAACCTTATGAAATTCAACAAAGACAGATGTAAAGTATGGGAAAACATAATCCTGGAGTGCAGCTCAGGCTGGGATCTACCCGGCTGGGGAGCAGCTTGGTGGGAAAGGACCTGGGGGTCCTGGTGGGGAACAGCTTAATACACCACAGCAGCATATTATTCACTCACAGCAACCCAACAGGATGCTGGGCTGCATCAACAACAGCATCACCAGCAGACATAGAGAATTCTCTGTCCCACTCTACTCAGTGCTTGTCAGGCCACCCCAGAGTACTGTGCTCAGTTTTGGTCCCTGCTACCCACAAAAGATGTGGAGAAGCTGGATAGGGCCCAGAGAAGGGCCACAAAGGTGATCAGCGGGAAGCCTGTCCTATGACAAAAGGCTGAGAGAAGCGGCTTTTCTCAGTCTTGAGGAAAGAAAGCTTAGTGTAGACCTTATCACCATGTCTATCCAGTATTTAAAGGGTGGCTGCAAAGAGGGTGGAGACTCCCTTTTTTGCTCTAAATCACATAGGAAAGACAGGGGGTAATGGGCCCATGTTACTTCTGGGAAGATTCCAATTAGACACAAGAGGAAAATTTTTCTCAATTAAATCAATCAGCCATTGGGATAGTCTCTTGAGGGAAGTTGTGGATTCCCCAGTATTGGACACTTTTAAGATTTGTCCATTTGTGCTTGCCTGTCTTGTCTAGAATGTGTTTTTGACAAGAAAGATTAGACTAGATGATCCTTATGGTCCCTTCCAACCTGGTATTCTATAGCTCTATGATTTTATGATTCTGACACTGGCTTAAAACATCCCCAAGGAAAGCTTGCCATTTATATGGGATGTCTCTCATCCAGGCATGGAATAAGAAATAGCTGCTACATGCTCAGTGTACCCCTAGATGTGTCACAAATGCTGCTCTCACAGACAGGTGCTAACTAGGCACTGCAACTGTTACAACTTGGCAGTTCCTCAGCAGTTCCCCAAAATTTTATGCCAGAGGGAATATGTCCTATCTTGTTACACCAGACAAACAGTTTTCTACATCCTTCCAATTTGCCACTGGCTAAAAATTCCAGCAGAGTTGTGGGTTCCTGTGGAGAGAGTAGGTTTTCTTTCCTTGATCTTTATCCATGGACTCCTTAAAAATAATTCACAGACCACTGGTATCTCACATTGTGTGGGTTGAAATCCACATTACTGGATCAGTAAACAGATCCCCGGGCAAAATGAAGACATTTTTTCCTGGCTGCAAGTAGTACAGAAGCAGGTGTGAAGTTAGTCCAGTTCCATTTGTTTGTTGTTAGACAATGTGTTCTTGTGGATAAAGCAGTGATCTGGCAGTCAGGAGTCTGGGTAGCAAGCAGGACCTACAGTTCTGTATCATGCTCTGCAAAGAAGGAAGTGTGGTTGATGCTTGTGGAGAGGTGAGATGAGCAATGCCCAATATTTTAGAGCCATAGAAGCAATTTTGGATAGAACACTGGATTCTGGAAAGGGCGAGTAATGAAACATATTTTTTGGATGGGAGAAGCTCTGAAAAAGACCTTTCCTGACATACTGTGTCACTACATAGAGACATTTTCCTGGGATGTTAACAGAAGCGGATTTCCAAGAGTGATGACAATAGGAACAGCATTGGAGATTTTTTTTCCATGTCCCAGTACCACCTGAATAAATTTCCTTTTTGGTGTGTAGAAAACCTGTTTCTCCTGTATTACAGGAGGCAGTAGGAGTGTAGTACTCCATTGAGAAGTTCAGTATGTCTCCAGTTAAACAGCGTGAGCTGGCTGAAGTTCAGCTGACTTATTAAAGATGCCACCAACCTTTAAACATTGCCAACAGGCGTCAGAGGAGCATCACATTCACCTAATAAAATACAGGGACTAACTTTTTCATTCTCCTTCCAAATTGCTGTCTGAATGCAGCCTGCTGGTAGGACATCATTACCACATCTTACACCTCCTCAGTAAGCTACCGGGTGATCAAGCTGTCTGTAAGAGTCATGAAAATTTTTGCATGGGTTATGTGGAGAAGTGAATATCCAGAAGGAGGAGTAAGTCTCTTCTTCCTACAAACATGCCTTTAGCCCTGATGGATAGAAACATCGGAACAAACTGGATATTGACTTTCTAAGATGGGATAGGGAAATAAGGGCTGCTTTCCTGCTGATTGGATATGCATCAAAATGCTGAGCAGGTTCCTGAAAAACTGCCACTAATGCTTCATACCTCACATTGCCAGAAAGTTTTAAGTGGTTCTTGCTGCTTTCCTGAACAGCCAGTTCTTAACAGCTGGGTGTTTGGAAAGCAGAGAGTTTGTTTTTAGTGATCTGTTTTAACTGTGGACTAAACAAGGAATTTCTCTCAGAATGAGAGACAGTATATGAGGATCTTAAAACATTTCCATGATTGGAAATGAAAATTTCTGAACCTCTTCAGAAAGGAGTTTCTGAAGAAGAAAATACGAGGGGGAGAGGACTTCCTTCAATCATCTCTCCAAGGAATCAGTCCTAATTTGGTGGCTGAAGAGAACAGTGTGCTTGAGATTTAGTCTGTGTGAGGTACACAAGTAATGCATGAAGGAGCATCACTTCTTTTGTGAGTACAGAGAGTACTTCAAGCATATCTGCATTCTGACTCTCCTGCACCAGAATGGATCTGGATTATTTCCACTGCAGGCAAAGACAGAACTTCCTGTGGTTTGCAGCAGAATCTTCACATTTGGAGGCAATCAGGCACAGTCCCAGATACTCATCCGTGACCCACTGTGTTTGTATGCAGTTTTCAGTCTATGTCTGACCTTGTGTCAGTTTTCAGTCTACATCTGACCTTGTGTCAGTTTTTAGTCTACATCTGACCTTGTGTCACCTCCATGTATCTGTTAAGCACTGCAGATGTCACATTGAGTCCAAGGACTTGCAAGTGGAGAGTACTTGTCCAATAACCTTGTAACTCCTGCAAAGCTTCTCAGGAGTTGGATGTGGTGTTCAGGTCTGGTACTGCCCCTAGTGTGTCCAGCCCCCACCTCTTTTCTGTCGCACATATGGCATTAGAGAGCTGCCTCATAGCCACTGCTCTGCTGTCATTTTGGTGTAAATCCCTGCTTCTTAATTTGGAGACCAAATAAAGTGACACTTGGCATTTACAAGCTGTGTAGGCCATGCAGAGTGTTGTCCAAACATGAGGCTGCTGACCCACATGCCAGCTGTATGAATTAGGTCACCGTGGCTGTGTTTTGTCTTCACAGTACAGATAAGGAAAATAATTTATCCTTGTGAAAAGGGGGCTGGAAGGCAGTGCAAGGATTTTGGTCCCAGCAGACTTGTGTTGTTTTATTTATCAGCCCTAAGAGGGGATAATAAAAATGAACAGGGGGGAAAAAGTTATAAAGTGCAAGGTACATGCTGTGCCCCAGCCAGAGGATGCTGTATATGAGCCAGGGCACTGCCTCTGAACAGAAGTCTGCATTATTCTGAGAGTACTGAGATCCCAGCAAGAGAAAAGTCTTGTTAACTGATCTGCAAGTAAATGCATAGGAATAGACCATTCTTGCCCCACAGTCATTACAGTACATTTGCTGAGAGGGAAGCAGGAAGAGGATTAAACCCATGGAGAACTGAGAGGAGGTATGACTCTTCCCAAGTTTGAATAAAACTCGTGGCAGAGCCTTAAACCCCTTCCCCCCTTTCAGTGCTTAACCATCCCTTCTCCAAATGTCCCTCTGTGGCTGTGCCTGCAAAGCTGTCATTCTCAGGAGCATTAGGAGCTGCCTCCAAAGTGACTTCAGTGCAGTTTCTCTCTTCCTCACCCCCGCACCCTCTCTCATTAACTTGAAAGCTCCTATTTATAAACCTGCTCAAGATTGCTTGTTCAGAAAGGAGGAGCCAAAACACTCCACACACAGACTAAGAGACTCAGCAGAGATGCAAGCAAGAGCTACTTCTCACTCAAAGGGTAATAACCAGATGGAACAAGTCAGCAGGAAGAGTGCCTGAAATGTCACAGAAATGAGATCAAGCAACAGCTAGAGCTGTGTGTCTGCAGGCAGAAGGGGGAGAATCACAGGATCACAGGAAACAGTAAGAAAGAACAGGCTGAGAGGAAGCAAAATATTTAAGTGGGTAAGCACATTGGGCTAAGTGGCCTGATAATCTCCCTAGACCACCACAGTTCCATTATGCTTTTTTGACACTCTCTCCCAGCCTCTGTGACAGTCATGAACAGGAGGCCTATAAAGCTGGCTTGCTATGGCAAAGTGTGCCAGGCTACTAACTGTGGAGTGACTTGTCATCTCTATTGTTAAACAGCTCACTCATCTCCCTGCGTCTCGTTGGGATGCTGTTTGTAAGCACAAAACTTGTTAAAGTCAGGCTTGCCTGGAATTTCTGCAGCACCTGGTGATTTTGGGCTGGCAAGCTAGTGAACAGGCTGATGACAACTTGAACCCCTGTGAGGAGAGAAGTGAGTACCTAAATAGCTGTCCTACATTGTATGGCACTATTTACAACAGCCTGACTTCCTTTATCTTTCCTCCTGACTGTATTTTATGCTAACGATCCAGACACGACCCAGCTATCTCTGCTCTTCTGGAGAGGCACAGCACAATTATAAGAGATCAGACAAGCTCATCTGCTATGAAGATAGGGAAAAAAAAGACCAGTCCCTAAGTTTTATATAAAGAATAAAAAAACACGGCAGTAACCCATAAGGAGTCACATTCATGGAGAGAAACAGAATCACATTGTTCAATAAATCAGAGGAGAACAAAGAGGTTCAATGACAACCCAAGACCAAAGTCATTTCTGCTAAGGAGCCTGCATCTGTGTACGGAGCATAACCTCACCTCTTCCCCTTCCGGCTTAACAAGTGATTTCATGGAGCTCTTTGTGCCAGCATGCAGGCAATTCCCTGAGCTGCTTCTCTTCATTGGGCTTCTCACTAGAGGGCAAAGGATGTGCTATACTGACTGCAGGGCTATGCTCTTTTGCAGAGAATTTGTCCTGTTACTCTCAAAAATACCAGGTTTACTCTCCTTGACATCTCCTTGTTTTTCTCATAGGTGCTTTGTCATCTGATACATTATTATGTTACTTGAAAAAACAAATTTTAAAGCCCACAATCTCACCAAGGTGAGGTCTCAATATATTAAGTGACAGTTTACAGATCCAGTAAAGGACAAGCACTCCCACAAAATGCCCATGAGGTGTCAAAGACAGGACACAACCACTGAAGAAAAGAGGCAGACTGAGAGAATGAGAGAATCAAGAATTAGGGTAACAAAAGTAATGTGATGTGCACAATTGTGACATTTTTAGTCTGATGATTTCAATGATGGTGGGCTGGACGTACCAGAGTACTGCAACACTCTTACAATAATACCAAAAAAATTCTGAAAAGAAGGTTACTGAATTTGTACTTGTTCTTCTTGTTGGAGGAAACCTGATACAGTTTGTGGTGTCATCTGAAATATCTTACATATTTAAGCAGCTCTCTGCTGACATCAGAGAAAAAAACATTGTCCTATCTAGAGCATGTCTCAGTCTCAGACACAGACAGAGGTGGGTTTAGAAATGAGCAGTGAAAACTGTCACAGGTCTAGAAAACCTGGTAAAGAAAAATTATTGAAGGAATTGCATTTTCTGGGTTTAGGAAAAAGAAATTTGAGGAGGAACAAGGGAAACTGTCTTCTAGCAGATCTATAAAAAGGACAGGGATTAATTGTTCTCTGCTTCTGTGACAGGAGGGGTGTGCCACAAATACTAGCCAGCTTTGTTTGCATAAACAAAGATGTTGGTTAAGTATTAGAAGGAGATTTATTCCGAAAATGGGAAGAAAGAAACCGTGAAGCAGCTTTGAAGGCTGTGAAGTCCCTGTTTATGGAGTGCCTTAAGAACAAAGCTTTTTCAGTCAGTGATGGTGGTGGCATGTTTACTTTTTCATAAGGAAGGGGCCTCTGAGGCCCTTCCAGCCCCATATTTCTGATTTGTACTAAGTCTGCAGTTCTGGCAGAGCAAGGCTGTGAGATGTAATCTCATTATATAAATAAACAGAAATCTCCATTGTATTCCAAACAACCAAACCTGGAAAGGGAAACAGACAGTTTGGCGAAAACAAATGCCCCAAGAACCTTTAAAGATTTATGGCTGTAATTTGACCCTGTAGTTCTATTTAGGAGTATCTGTGAAGAATATACTGGGTTGAGTATGCTAAAGAGGGGGAAAGGACCCCAACCCCTTGTCCTTAGTTTTGTGCCAGGACAAACTGGCTTATCCTGTGTATAAACAGGTGGCAGTGGGATCCAGCCTGTATCTAAGTGACTACACTCAAAATGTGCAAATAACAAAACTTCCAGCAAAATTTTATTGATGGAAATATCCTGAGGTAGCTAAAGTGGTTCCCAATTTCAAAGCTGGAATAAGAGAGAGGTTTGTGAAATTAAGATGTCTGTATTCCTTGTCCAAAATCAGAGGGGAAAGCTGAATAGCACATGGGCAAAACACATTAACTTTTAATTACATTATTAATAACCTATGGTGTAAGTACTACATATAAGATTGCTAAGAATTTTTGAACAGCACCCATTGTGTTTGAGCTGAAACATCAGATATACTCAAGAGTTTCTTCTCTTAGTTAATAAAACTACAGATGATTCGGTGTTGCATACATCAAAACCTAGTATGTTTGTTTGCAACAGCTTCATTAGATTCCTTTCTTCATCCCAAATAATTTACTGATTGTTCATTCTCTATAATCTCAGTGTTTCTGGTTTTGCCTTTATTTTTTGTTTTTGTTTAAAAAGGATGTTTCCATGTGAAACACAGAGGTTCCTAAACCATGATGGATCATGACCAAAGATCCTACCTTAAGCACTCAAGCATACATGTAAGAACTGAAACACTGTGAGCTTAACTCTGGAAGATGGCAAGAACTGTGGCCCCAGTCCAGCAAACTGTATTTGTCCTGGGAACAGTCTGATTCAGCTGGACTATTTGTGTGCTCCAATCTAAGCACCGTGAAGGAGAGCAATTCAACCAGGACCTATTGGGATAAAAGAGAAGCAGTGCAGATTTGATCACAGCAATGAAATGCACTCCCTTATCTTTGGTGCAGCTCCTCTGATACGCCAGGGTAAGTGAAACTGGATCTGGATTTCTAAGGTACTTTCTCCCTTTAGAGATTCCAGCTTTCAACGTGATCTCTTTCACTCAGAATAACATTAGTTAATTGGGATAACAGATACATATCACTGGTTTATGACAGAAAGAAATTGCCTAGGCTCTGTGGAAATTACTTACCTTTGTGTTACATAACCTAATAAATATATATTCAAGAAGATTAAGCTTGGAGTACCAAAAAGTCCTGTCTAAAGTCCACAGTGGTGAAAAAAGCAGGCTCTGTCATGCTGTCATTGCTAATGGAATGGAAGGATGGACTGTTCAGCCAGGTTGGTGTGAATTGATGAGTCTCAATCCAGCTCACAAACAGGAGATTTTGCTCAGCCCTGCCACGAGCATCTCTGTCCCATGCTCTACCACACAGAGCAGAGAAGCACAAAAACTAATAGGAAACCCACAGAATAAACTGTTCCAGAGGTCAAACCCATCCTAGGGTCTAGATGTTTGTCACCACTTGCCTGTCTATCAGAGCTTTGTTCAGTGTGGCCCAGAAATGAATAATGCAAAAGCCTATTTGAATCATGTGGCCCCTGCTTGTTCTCAAGTTTCTTGGATGAACAGCAGTTTGCTACAGTACTGCAGCATCTACATCCTATGTCTAGAACTGTTTTCTATCTCTTTCTTGCTTCAGAGTAGCAGGGCTTGGACCACTGAAAAGGATTAATAGAAATGCAGAACAACACCAAGATCAGAGTTCCTGGCTTGGAGAAATGGACACTTCCTGTTTCCTGCCTCTCCCATGCAAGCTGCAGAGCCTGGGTCTGAAAGCTGGCTAGCTCGTCTCACTGAGGGTCAGCTCTCTGCAGCTGGTCCAAAAAAACCCCAACTTGGTGCAGAGCTATAGATGGGTATATGGGGCCATGTACATATGACTACTCAGTAGTGCTTATTGTATGTTGACAGGAAATGGAAATGAAAAAAATAGAGAAAACAGCTAACACAAGGCTGCTACAAACTGCAGAATAAGAAGGAAACCCACTGTTTTCCATGCACTTGCTATTCTCTGCTCCTTCCACAGTCTCTCAGTGTGTAAAATCATAATTATATTGCATAACTTACGGCGCTGATGTCACTGTGGAATTTGGTGCTTGGCTGTTGGATTTATTTTTATTAGATGCAATGATTAGAATCTAAGCAGTAATTATAGCTTTAAAACTTCTATGAATATGTACTTGTTTCCAATGGTATTTTCTTTGTACTTCTTAAATATCTGTCTGGTTCAGAACACCTATTGAACTTGGAGAATGAATGTGAATGGAGAAGTATCAGGAGGGGACATTTGGATCTTACAAGCATAGTTAAATATCTTAAGGGCAGCAAATTTGTACTGTAGGGCAAGGTACTTTATTGCTTAGATTACTGACAACTGTAAAATAACTCCCAGAAGAAACATATGGTCTCAAAAGTATTGGTAAGGGGGTATAATGTGTTTTTTCATTGCACTGAACCAAAGCGAACCCAAAACCTGTGAGTGCTATTACTGTTGAACTTACTGGGAACTGTGGAAAAGGGGCTCAAATTCCAGTGCCTGGGTTCCCAAACACCAGGTCACCAGTGAAGGAAAAGGAATCAGCTTCCACCTTTTCTTCACCTGTATGTGATGAAGGGGGGTCCCAGGAAGAGGAGCAAGGAAACTGCACTCCAAGTAAATCCATGTCTGTACAACAGACTCATCTGCTTATGTGGGAATGAACTGGAGTGTCCCACTGAGAGTGGAAGGCTAGGTCACATGAGAAGGGACGTCTGTCCTTCTGTATGTATTTGATTTGCTGGGTTTGGAGGGGCTATATTAAATCCACACACAACAGGAATTACAGTCTTAAAAGAGCTGATTTGCTTACTAGGCTAAAATTAGTGTTCTTCACGTTTCATTTTGGTGGTGCCTTTCCTTGACATATCTGGCCCTACCTGCAGTTGTAGTTATTCCAGAAAAGGAGTGTCTTTTTCTGGTTTAAGATAAGCCACTCCTGTACTAGGTTATAGGTACTGCTCAGTGTTACCTTGTCGGGTAACACTCTTCATTACTGTTTGCTCTCCTTTTTATGGCCATCTTGTCTCTTCAGGCTGACAGTTTTTCTGTCTTGACCTATCTGTCTGTGTAGTCCTTGAAAAACCTCTCATCATGAGAAAAGCAAAAAAAAAAATTTTAACATTTTCCAGCATGTGTTCACAGACACAAGGAGCTGGAACATCCTTGGGAGCTATCAACTCAGAGTCCACATTTCAAAATGTGTTCAGGCACATATTGTTTGTTCTGGAGAAGTCATACAGAAATACTTCTGACACATCTACACCTTGTTTATCAGTTCAATGTCACTGAACATTTTCTCTCGTCCTTTCACCCGAAGGAAAAAACCATAAGTGCGCACAAAAGGGTCAATGTTTTTGAAAGGTCATTAATTCCAGATGAAATGCAAACCTAAGGCTTTAAAAAGAAAAAAAAAGATCTCCATTGAGCAATAAGGCACTTAGAGTTTGACTTTGTTACGCAAGAGAGAAACTTTCCAGCTGGCTGGCAGTGGCTCCAAAGGGTGTCTGTGTGGTTATTGATTAATTAAATCTATTGTTACTCACTTCTTTCATTAATCCAAGTGTTTTCTCTTCAGTTGTGTCCCTGCATAACCCCGTTCTAAAGATTTGGAATCTGTCAGAGGCTACTGCTTTGAATATCATGTTGCTTATTTGAAATTCTAACTCTTCCTGTCTCAGAAATTTCTAGGTGTGGCATTTTAGACCTCAGAAGAATGAGAAAGCTACTTCAAGTAGAAGATGCCTCCTGTCTCATGTTCAGGCCTGGAACTCTGTGATGTGTAACGGAGAGGAAGGGCACAAAAGGCTGGACCGGAGGGGTGGCTCCACTGCTTTCCGTAGCACTGCACTCAGTTCCAACACAAAACACAAACCTTAGCAGGTTGAGTGAGGGCCAGATGTCTCTAGATGGTTGACACTTGCTGTTCAGGGTTCTAAATCTCTAGTGGAGTAGTGTAGAGGATGAGATCAGTAATACCAGCAAGCCAGCAGCACAGTTTTGCTTCTCCATATACCCACCTTGGCCCCAGTGATAATCTCTGGATAGCTTATACACACATAGTCCTCTGCTCACAGTCCCAGCAACCAAAAACCCTGAACAGTACTGCTGCCCCAGCAGTAGGAGGCTGTGTCTGAAACCACAGGAGAGCCCAGCCCTTGCTGGGCCGCAGTCCCCAGCACCCCTGTTTGCTGCACTGAGGGTACTTTGTGCGCTGGCCCCTGGCCCGGCGCCACTGGCTGGTGTCACACAGGAAGCTGAAGCCCTGCCAGCTGGGAGCCGCTTCTGGGCGCTATCTGCAGCCATCGCTGCTCGACTGGAGCCTGTTAGCCAAGCCCCTGACCTGCCAGCCCTGCAGGTCCCGGGCATTTGCTTTTCCTTTTGAGCCCTTGAGATAGCAGAGCCTGTTCTGCCGCGATGAATGTGTTTAGGAAACGCCAAGTCTGAATTAACTGCTGCTGGGTACTGGGAATTTTTTGCTTGACTGGAAACATTTGCCAGAAAGTAGGATGGACTGTGTTCATGCCTAAGAGCAGGGCAGACTTCTTTGATAAAGCTTCCCCACAGAAGCAATTCTTTATCACGGCAGTGACAAGTCACTCCTAATTCCTTCCTGCTCTATACCAGCATTATTTCCACTGCAATACAGAGGTCATTTGAAGGGTAAAGCTGCAGCCGTCACTCAAGTCAAGAGAGCACCACCTCCAACTTTCTGAAGCAGTGAAAGAGAAGTGACACTTCCAGTTCAAGACTATTTGGCTGCTTTACAGTTTTGTTTGGTGAACATAAAAGAGACTTGGAAATTTCAGAGGCCTCTTTTAGGAAATCCTTTACAAGTTCCTTTAGTAAACGAGTTTTACCTCAACAATTCAACTAATTACAATCAGTCACTTAATCCCAGAAGAACAGGGAAATTGTATCATGCACATTTCATACAGGATTTACTTAAGCATTCTGGGTTTTAGCTTTGGCACCTGCAGTTAGTCCTTTTGCCTGTAATTTTGGCTGGCAATAATACCGATGCTTTCGTACCAGAGAAATGAGCTTCCTCTTCTGCAGAGCAACAACAATAGTGTCAGCTGGCAGGTTGTTTCTTGCAAAAACCACAGGCAAACAAAATACACATAGGTTGACCTTCCAGTCCAGTAGGATAACAAAGAAGACATTTGTGCCTGGGAATGTCCATTTTCCCCCAGCTGCAGAGGGGGAGGGAGGGAGCTACCCAAAGATTACCTTGCTGATATGTGTAGATTGCCCTGGTTATAGCAGTGCTGCTAACAAACTTAGTGGTTAACCTTCATGCAACACAGTATCAGGAAGGCCACCTCCTTTCCCTAAAGCTTTTTTAAATGGGACTTGTCAACCATTTCCTAGCCACAGCAATGTGTTGGCCATTGTGAGAGTCCGTCCACAATGATGGACCACAATGATGGTTTTAAGTCCACAAGGACTTACAAGCTCCGAGAGGGGCTGGCACCGCAGATGTGGAGAAGCAGCTGTGGGGAGGAGCAGCCCTGTTTAGCTAGTGTGCTGCTTGGCCATACAAATGTCCTGACCACAGAGGAAATTTGCAGTCAACTTGGTGCGAACAAAACATTTCAGCATAATTGCAGTAATTAAACAAGAATGCTGCTTTTAACTAAACATCTGTTACCTTTTTCTGATTGAATTAAATAGTTATAAGCCTCTGAGGCTCACTATCACTCTCTCTTCCTTTCTATCTTAAATCTCTTTTCCTGCTGTCTGTTTTATCAATCAGTGATAGTGCCTGAGGATTTTGCAGCGTCTCTCTTTGATCAGATTAGAAATATTTGTGGTTTCTTGCTCTCTGAAGCCTTGCACACACAGGACAACCTTCCATGGCTACCTCAGCAGAACTTTTGTGCCAGCAGCAGCCTGCCCTTCTCTGCTGATGCACCACTGCTGCCCTAACCTCTGTGGAGGGGAATGATCCTGGAAATATTTTGATCCTGATTTGAACAAGGCTGCCAGTAGAAGCAGACAATGCTTTGCAATCATGCAGTGGTATATAACACACAGGAACAAAGATGTAGCCTTTCCCTGAATGACAATGGTGCTTCACCTGCTTTTGGAGTTGTGTCGAAGCAGTGTAAGGTGCTATGACCAAAGCAGGTGCAGGCAAAACCATTTAACTCTGTACTCTAGCAAAGAATTTGATTGTTATCATTTTCCCCCTGAAGAGCCACCACAAGCAGTGTTGTGGGTGGTGATGTCTGAAAACTGCACTACCTGATCACAGATCATAGTAGGGATGGCTCTTCCAGCCTTCTGTCTCTTCACATCATTTTCTGTTGCCTTCTCATCATCTTGTCCTCATCCACCTTCCATGTTTTCCTCTCTGCACTCTTCAGATACTACTGTATTGGTGTTTTAGGTCACCTAAGTGAAGCTGGAAGAAAAACTGGTTATGAAAGAGCAACAGTGATAGTCAGCTTAGCAGCACGACCCGTGTACTCAACTCCACCAGGTTCCCTCAGAATGTAAGTGCCTGGCCTCACCTGACCTGTGGCCCCAAGCAGTCCTGCCTTTGTATTGGTTTAAATTTGCTGCAAATAGGCCACCCTATCTAAGAAAGGCTATAATAAAAGAATTCTAAACATTTTAATTTCTGAAGTGGCCATAATCTTGGACAGTGCATGAGAGAGCTTATAAATAGCACTTTGAGTGCCCGTGATGTCACAAACCACGAGAGTGTCTGACTTGGGATTTATTACATCAGACCATGACTTGTTCATAGGCTTGTAGTTTGCAGCTTATTTACAGTCAGTACACCCACTATTATTTCTAAGCCATCCCAGTGTTATGCACATACATAAATGCTGCCTGGAACTGAAACAATAAACAACCAATTAAAAGTTTAACCTCTTCCTCTCTGATTTCTTCCTATGTGATTAACTGAGTATGCTGTTGCATGAATTACAGTTGTGTCAGATCATGAAAAATTGGTGTTCTTTCATTTGCCTGTGTATCACATTTACACTAAAAAACACTTGTAGATTTTTTTAATATTTATGCTCAAAAATAATTTCTCATTAAAACTGCATTTATTTGAACTATTCTTTCCTTTTCTTCACTGCAAGATTATTGTTTTACAAGACTTCCTAGAACAACACAGCAAAAGCTAATTTCTGGAATTTAATGAAAGAAGAATATTAATTATTTTTATAGTTCTTGACACTGCACGCATATACACACAAATTGGTTTATCTAAACAGCAGTTTGAAAAACCAGAGTTGGGCAATGTAATTAGAAAGGGAAAAGCTTGCTATTCAGATTAATTAAGCTAAGTAACATTCAATTTTTATGTCACATCTTTTTGGCAGAGGGAGTAATCTCATTTACTTTGACCATGTTTTGGAAGAGGTCACAGTTAAGATTTAAATACAGGTCAATATAAACCCCAGGCATTAATGAATCCTGAATGTAGTGATTTTAAGATTGGAAAAATTCTTTATTCCTCTCCCTATGTATACCACAGAGTTACAGGGATTATTTGGTTTTGAATAGCCCAGTTGCAGAGAAAGGCACTCACCTAAAAATCTAGAGGAAGAACTAAGCCATTTCAATCAGTCCTTGTTCAACTACATGCATTTTAAAATAAAGAAAATCCCACCCTGAGAAAAATGTGTCATTATATTCAGGTATCTGAAAACTGGTATATCCTGGTATCTAAGAGTGGACAAGGGAGTAACTGTATCATTTAGAAATAGCAAAATGGGAAATAATTTATGTGTCAGTGGACCTGGCTGGTACATCAGCATGTGCTCCCTATCAAAGGTTACTGTAAAGCACTCCTAAACATATTGTTGTGATTTACTCCCTCACTTTTAAAAAAATCCCTCAGGTGAATCTAAGGCTGTAGGAGAAGAAAAGTAATTAGCAGTACTAATGCCCTGTGCAATACCTGGGTCTATGCCTCATCGTTTCACAGTCTGTGATCTTAAATTGTAGTCCTCAGAACAGAGACTCCTTTTGTATTCTCACAGGGCAAAGTACCCTAACCCAGCTGGTAGAAGGAAATCAAACACTACATGTCAGTGTGATTTGCAAGACAGACACAAAGGAAACTTTTCTGTAGCCAACTGGTTCTTTCTAAACATTCTATTGTATCAATTAAAAGATTTACAGAGTTAATGACCCTTACTGGGAACTGAGTGCAGATAAGATGGTTCAAGGTGCATGAGAAATTAGGTTTATTGAAGTCTTCTCTGTTCAGATTTTGTATTAAATACCTTATCATGCTTTTAAGCAGTGAGTTGACTAGCTGAGGTGTACCAGTGGCCGTGAAAGAGAAATCTCATGCACAGCCTGCCAGCAATATTTCTTCTAGTTGAGTTTACATATATCTGTAGGTGGCCTCAGAGCTGGGTTTTATTCATTGTGACCTGCTTTTAAATATGAGTGTTTCCAGACTCTTGCTGGTGTAGGCAGAGAGCTTAGTGGAGGTCATGGGAGAGCTATGTGCTTGCTGTCTCTGAGAAGAAGAGACACAAGGTACCTTAAATTGAAGAAAAATGCTTAGCCTTGTTCAAAGAAAAAATATTTGTGTACACTGCTACTAATCTCAGGTGTTTAGTCATCAAGGAAGGGGCCTTCAAAATTCAGAAATCAAATTAATAAGCAAATAAATAAATAAATAGGAAAAAAATATTTTAATGCCCCCTGAATATGGGGGACATCAGTGAAGAGAATTCTGTTTTCAGAATTTTTAACGCACTCATGGCAGCTCAAACCCCATTTCCCTTTGATCAAAGCACCTACGCAATCCCTTGATACCACAAATTGCAGCTCTTAGGAAAATATTGCAAAACTTTCCTGTATGAAACTACGCAAATTTCTTGGTATCATCCAGTTCCTGGCACACTGCCACTGGCACAGAGCAGTGCTGGAGGCTGACCAGGTGCCTTCAACAAGTATCCACTATGGATCTTCCTATGTCTTACCATATTCCTGGGCATGTGGTAGTAGCCACTGTCAGAACCTGAGAAATGGCTAAATAAGCCTCTGCTGGGGCCTTTCTTATGTCTTATTTTGGATTTGGAAGAGTTAATAAACATACAGATTTGTTCTTCCTCCTCTGTAATTAGATCCCAGAGGAAAAAAATGTCACAAGCCTCAACTACATCCTTAATCTCCTGAACAATAGAAACTGTGTTAAAAACCCAAAACAACCGGCTTCCTGGGAAGGGTGGATGCTCATCAGTGATCCTCAGCTGGGTTTCTGGTGTGAGCCTTGCACGGGCTCCCTGGGGGCACCGAGGGGGCTGCCTGCGACTTCGGGCGCCTCTCCTGCTTGCCTGGGCTGGGCTGGGCTCCTGCCAGGCAGGTGTTTGTGGCTCCAAAACTGGCAGGGTGCTCTGCAGCCGTGTGGAGAGGTGTTGGGGAAGAGGGAGCCTGGGCAGGTGGGTGAGCAGCTTGCTCACCGCTGTAAGAAGTGGCTTCTTTCCAACTGGGAGTGCTTTGGCAGAGGGATGGGGTGGACAGATGCTCTGCACTTGCCCAATTTATCTTCTGGAGAGGTGCCTTCCCTCTCCGGGTCTGTCAGCTCCCCTGCACTAAAAATACTTCCCTGAAACGTGCCCTCCTGTGCACTCAGTCGTTCAGAGAGCCTGACCCTCAGTTTAGCTGGCAGAAAGCAGTCTTCTAGCATTTTCTGTGTACTTCAGGAAGGGCACAATCAGCTGCCCAGAACCATTATCAAAAGAATTGGGACATAGAATTGCACACATTAACCCAGCCTCTCCTCTCTTCCTCCTCCCTCTGACTCAACAAGTGGTGTAAGCTCCAAACAGCATCCTTATCCTACAGGTGTGTTTAATTTCCTTAACAAATTGAGGTGTTGGGAATTTTTAACCCCAGATGTTTCTTAGAGTTATGTAAACCAGGAGGCATCCAGATGCTCACATAAGAGCAGAGGGAAAACCCCTTTGGGGAACATGTGCCTGGCCCATTGCTTCAAGGGGCTGCCAAGTAGTGTTATTCAAACTATGACGAGCAAGAGGCTGAGATAGCAAAAACCCAAGGCAAGGAGAATGAGGTGAAGCTGTAAAGTGACACACTGTTCCTTTTCTTTTTCACCGGGTGGGCCTTGGGAAAATTAGAATATACTACAGCAGTGCCTTCCAAACCTAGAGTCAAGTTCTCCTGTGCCTGAACTCAGGCAGACACCAGAAAGAGGCCTACATGACAACAAGTGTCAGAAGAAAAAAGATTTAACAAAACAGGTAAATATTAACATTCAGTGTTTCCTACTGTGCTGTTTCCTTTTCCCCTTGTTTCACTCCACTTTTGAGACAGAGAATTGTCATCTGGAAAAGAAGAAATTTCCTCTTGTTTTGTTGCTTTAGGGCATATAGGTAAGTTTGAAAGTGTTGAGGTATTTGAAAATTACTGTCTATTTTTAGAACTGCCACAAACACTGAGTCTGTTTCCTGGAGGTCTTTCGTGGTGACCTTCAGATGTCGACTATGAAGTCTTTGAATTCTTAGAGAAAGTAGCCGGGTCTTTTTTTCCTTCCAACAGCTTTTTTTGTCCTTTCAATTGAAGAGATGTTAATGAACACACACTGTTATAAACAGCTGTTCCTGCCTCATACTAGAGCTCATCTCCACCATAACAGCTCTGCTGAAAAGAGAAAAATGATCTCCCCGTGTGGATTCAGTCCTGTGTGAACTTTTGCTTTCCTTTCTTCTGCAAGGCTCTGTCCCTCACCCAGAATGGGCAGCCTGCCTCTGTTTGCCCCGGGATGTCCTGTGTTACAGGGATCAATGACACGACCCAGCCTTATCTTGTACTAGGAAATTATAGAGCTATCAAGAGGGCAGAAAATACCTTTTCTTTCCCTCTCCTCCCGCCAGCCAACTGCAATCAGCACAAGCTTTCCTGTAAATGCAGTGGTAAGAGGAAAAAGCAGCAGCAGAAGGCTTTTTGCTGGTGTGGCTTATTATTACTATCTGAGAAAATAAACTCCAAATGCAGTACTGAGGTTTGCTAGTTACACCATTGCCCCTGTAGTTGTATCTTGTTTAGTGGAGGCAAAAAATCAGATTGGAAACTGTGCAACCAGTGAGACAGGATTATATTAAATGTTGCAGCACCCTGAGGAGTGAAGGAACTAAGCTGTAGGTACCTCATAAAAGCATTTGATAATGTTTTGAGGATATCCACGTGCATATGGGGCCTTTCTAAGGAGACCTTCACAAAACTCTGCATGTCCCCTCTTGTTCCATCTTGCCTCTCTTGAGATACTAAGGAATCCATGGCTGGGATATCATCAGGCCTTTCTAGTTGAAAGGTACTGACTGTAATAGTGTCTGACTCAGTTTCAGCCTAGTGGCCTCCTGAAACTCTCGATATGTGCCAGACATAAGGAGCTCTTCATCATGCAGGTATCTCCAAAGAACCAAATTGAGGCCAGCTTATCCTGGCATGTAGAGTACTAATCTGAGGGTGAATCACCATTGAATCTTACCAGACCAGGTTTTGAATCAGGTCAGAGAATCAGTTGTTTATTGTCAAAATCCTCAAGCTCTCCCTCCCTACTTGCCAGGAAAGCTGTTTAGCTTCCCGCCACTGTTTCACAGCATTACTCGTCCAAAGTGGCCCATGCTTGACTTCTTAGTGCAGCTCCCTGGAGAGGAGGAAACACAGCCTCACCCTGGGCTGGGGCTGAGTGCTCTGGGTGCGTGACCTTTGCCATGCTAACCTGCCCTCATCTTGCCTGGCAGCATTGATTGCCTCTTAGGGCAGCTTTGTCGCCAGCCCCGGGAGGCTGGGACAGACAGCTCATGCTTCCGCTACTTAGGAGCCAGTAATAGCCACTTTGGGTCCTGGGATGAGAGAAGGAGAGGCTGGTAATACCCCTGCTTCAGTGCCCCATTACAGTGGAGGAATCCTCAAAATGTGGGTTAGTTTCTGCTGAGCCCCCTCCCTCTCCAGCCCAGGCTCTTCCTCATCTTGTTTCAGCTCTGCACCACAACCCACGTGAGGAGGGCGTGATGCTATTTATTCTTGTTTCCTCCCTCTCTGAGATCCTATCAGAAACACCAGTCTGAGTCAGAGGCAGAGGCTGTGACTGAAATGAGAGAGAAAACTTGGAAATGCACAGATTTCAGCCCAGTGTGGCTACCCCAGCTCTTTGGAAAACTGGGCCTCAAAAATGTGTGAGATACTCAGCAAAACAGCAGCTAAAGAAAGACTATGTGAATTAGAAACTGCCTAGCAAGCAGCAAGAAAAGCAGTGGCTGGCTTGTCATAGGTAAGGAACAGGACTCAGAGCAGTGTTGTAGCAAGGGTGTTACCTGACCTTCTACCCTCTTGCAATATCTGCTGGTTTTGGACATTTGCTGAGAAGAATCCCTCCAAGATTACTCCTCTGGTTTATTGGGTGGTGATAGCTGGGTTTTCCAGCACAAACAGAACTGTGCTACAGCGAGAGGTTTCCAGCAGTGATATTTTTCCACATGCGTTTGGATAAAAAGTAATTTAAAAGCCTACTCTCTGCATTTGGCAGGTAGGGGCAGGGTACAGCAAAACAAAAATATATGTCCAAATATTCCAGTCCCAAACACTTAGATCTAGCTGCTTACAACATGTTTCATTACATATTATGCAGCACAGATCTGGAAGGATCTGGAAATACTTTCCACATCCAGATCTCTCCAGCAAAAACCATGTCTTGGGCAGATTGCATTTTTATTGCCTTCATTGCCTTGCTGAGATGATATCCCAGTACTTGAGGTGAACTGTGTGAGTAATGGTACTTCAGTAGAAGGGAGCCATTTACTTCTGCTCAAGTGAACTGGTGCTTAATGGTCTGTACAGTTATATGACCTCTGGTTGCAATCTGATCAGATAGCATAAACCAAATGCAGTGGAGTCTTGTTGATAATGGGAGAAGAATGGAGGCTCAGGATCTAGGGTATTGCCCAAAGTAGGGACAACTGGTCAGCAGATGGCAATCTTATATCTGAAGCAGGAAAGGCCCACCACTGCTAGAAAACTTTGTTCCCAGCCATGTCTTCAGTGAGATGCGTGACTCAGAGGTCTGGATGCTTTGTGTACTGGTTCTAATCACATGGATTCAATTTTTCTTTGCAGTCTTTTAACAGCACACTTTTGCCATGTCCCAGAGGTTATGACTCAGTTTCCCTTCCTTCCATTCTGCCGTGCCCTCTAGTTGCAGATTTGATAGGTTATATTCAGCCTCCTCCTTGGCCAGACAGCAGTACGGGTCCAGATGTGCAGCCTTGCTACTTGCTGCTTAAAAGCTGCTATGGAATGGGTGCACCTTGCAAATGTAAGCCACGTTTTACCATTAAGCAGATCTGCTGCTCAGGCATGTGAGAGAAGGGCATCTCGGTCCTTGCAGACATGAATGGCTCACTGACTTCACTGGCCTGGTTTGTCCCTGCAAACTCAGTCAACTGCAGCAGTTTGATCAACACCACCTTTAATACAGCACTGAAGAGCTAAGGCATCTTTGCTCATATAGTGCTACTTCAGAAATGCTTTCATTTGGGCCTTTTACACAGAAAAGAGTGGCACAAACCGTTTCCAGAGCGTTTGACCTCATTTTCAGCCTGTCAAGTTGGAGAGAGGCCGTGAAGCATAAGGAGAGTGGTTGGGACCAGGCAGAGAGTATGCAGCAATGGCAGCATTTGTGATACATGTTGTCCTAACAACAGCAGCTTTCTCTAAGCCAAGATTTCCTGTGCTAACATCTTGAGGAATCCTTGGGTATGGCCTGTTACCTGAAAGGCACTTCATGCTCTTGTGGGGAGGGAGGAGGTGAGAAAAAAAATGGTGCTGCTGCTTTTAAAATGAATTTAGCATTGAGGAGAGTAACTTGTTCCCAAACCCGGAGCCTGAAGCTCTGTCTTGTCCACAGGGCATGAGAAACAGGCAGAGCTGGAGCAAATGTCCCTGTCCTGCATTTTCTAGGTGAAGTGGGACCTTACATCTCTGCGTGTGAAGTGCTGCAGGAAAGGGGCAAGTGTTGGTGATAGCCAAGTCTTTCTTGTGGACTTTTCTGGGCATATGTAGTGGCCAAACTTCTTACAGACCTCAGAGTACCAGCCCCCAGTAGTCTGCTAACAGTGCTTACACTGCTTTCAGGGAAGCAAGGTAAGGGGCCTAAAACCAGGTGACGTGGGCATGGTTACATGACAGGTTTGTTGCAAGACAAGCAGTCATACCACAGCCTCCCAAATCCTTGCACTTTCCCTCAGGTTAGAGCAGCTCCAGTAGCCTATTCAGAGCTCAACCCCATAACCAAACAGCTGATTTGGGCCTATTGCAAGTGAGATACGAACCACTGAGGATTAAAAGTCATTTTTCTCATCCTGCCAACAGTCACTAGCTGGAATTTGACAGCTAAGCACTGCTAGTCTGTGCTTCATCTAAGCTGGCAGCCTTCTTGCTGAAGTCAAGGTCACCAGGAGTAGCAGAGTATGGTGAAGAGGCAATTAAAGCACAGGGGAGCCACCCGGGCACTCACAGCATGTTTAATTTCTCACCCCTTCTGCTGCCCAGTTTTCACAATGCACGTCTATAGATTCAGGTTATAACCCCAGAAGTGTTGCAACAAGTTAGGGCTTGGAGCACATTTTGTCTGCAATGTTTGCATGGTCTGTCTCGAGAGCAGCCAGGGCTGTCCCAGGCACGCCAGCAATGCAGGTGGGAAAGGCTGGATGAAACATCCAGGCAGCGAGCAGGGCTTTAGCTCCCATGCCATCATAACCCAAATGGTGTCAAGCATAAGCTGCCTGAAACCAAACCCCCCCTACCTACTCCTTGCTTGGCCGCCTGCAGGCTTTGCCCAGGGAGCTTGTGGTGCTGCAGCAGTACGGAGCAGTTGTGTGTGAGGAAGAAAGGGTGAGCATCGAGGTGCTGCTGGCCCAGACAGCTGCTCACACCCTGCCCACCAAAGCAGTGATTTGCATTCAGAACCTGACCCAATTCCAGCCCCTGCTGGCTTCACAGGAAAAACACTGTGGGGTTTTGAGGAAGCGCTTGCACAATAGCCGATACCAGGTGAGCTGCAGGCTGAGACAGATGTGTCGTCAAAGCAGTGTTGCCACGTGTGTTGCAAGGATGAGTGAAGGATATTGGCATTTTGTGTTATTCATACCTAGAGGACCATTTTCTCTTTTCAAATGCAGGCGAAATGGAGGGGAGAAGGGGCTAAGCATGGTTGTGACTTTGAGACACCAGTTATGAGTGGGAATGTGTGCCAGTAATGCTTATGTTGTTTTTATGCTTTTGTAGAAAATTCATCGGTGGATTAAGATCAAGAAAAGGGTAGGGGCCTTTGCTTCAAGAGAAGGGTTATGACCTGGTGGTGTGAAATTACCGTGTTTTGTAAGTTCCCTTTATATCTGACATTTGCTCTATATCTATCCAGGAGCTCTGACCCATCCCTCATGACCAACCTCTAATCACATGTGAGCACAAGTGGAGGATAATACATTTTCTTTCACCAAAATGAAGAGGGAAAGCAGTGACAAACACAGCAAGTGATGGCAAAAGTCCTCTCTTTAGTATGAACCAGATGTCTTTCAGCCTGAGCAGCTGGTGGAATGGGTGTGCTGGAGTGGATGAGAGGGCTTGGAATAGCGCACCTGGCCTGCCCTGGTCATACATGCTCCTTGTGACCTTTGATGAAGCACTGGTTGTTTCTCTCTGAAAGCCATTTGCTTTCCACCTACCGTGTCAGTCCTCAGAAAAGCTTGCCTTGGGAAAAAAATGCTTGGTCATCATCCTGGCTTAAGTCAGGCTTTTTGTCTCCTCTCTCTCTCTCTCTTGACCTCCTTTCCCAGCAAGAACCATATTTGTCCCAGACCCACAGAGGCCACATCAGAAATCTCTGCTTTAGCTTCCCTGGATCTGGGAATATCTAGACGACTAGAAGAGGGAAATGGGAGCAGAAGATCATGAAGGGAGGTATCAAAAGAAATGAACACGAAAAATGAGATCAATGTGTGATCCCAGGCTACTGGATTGCTATGTGAAGGTCAGGAAGGAACAGGACTTTTCTAAAAGAGTTCTCACCCTAAGGGAACTAGGTGCTTGACATGCAAAATTTCACTAGAAAGGTCTCCAAGGCTGTAAGATGTCAAAAAGCTGCTAATAGTAGGGGAACAACACACCATTCATCTTGGAAAATGTGAGGCATAGGGATGGCTGCAGCCCTATGGAGAGGTTCCCATTTTTCCTTAGATGGCCCTTGTTTAGTTAAGCTATATCCCAGCACTCAGAGAGCGGCCCTGCTGCTGCCACAACCTAACCCTGCGATGTTAGCAAGCGTCCGCAATGTCCGGTCCCAAACCCCGGGGTCAAGGTGCCGCTCTGCTTTCCTTCTTGGCCGGCACCCAAGAAGGAGCTGGAGCAGCTGCCCAGGTCCCATCCCCACCCCTGCCTGCCCGGAGGCCTCCCGGTGTCCCGGCGCGGGGGCTGGGCGGAGGGACGGCGCTGCTGGTGTAACTGGTTCGGGCAGCATACCGCAGCACGGCCGTGCCACAGCCGGCCCAAGGAAGGGCCGCTCCCCCGCCTCCTGCGCGGGGCACGGCGGCGGCACCGGCACNGCCAGGCCCAGCGCAGGCCGCGGGCGGCTCCGCCAGGCCCAGCGCAGGCCGCGGGTGCTCCCCGCCAGCCCTGGCCGTGTGTGCACAGGGTCGGGGCACGGCACCGCCCGGGGCACCGGCACCGCGACGGGCTGGCCCCCAGGGAAACGCTGCCCTTGCGGAAAAACCACTCTCAAGGTCCCTCGCTTTTGCTGTCCCAAGTTGCCCTTGCTGGCAGTGGAAAAAGCCAAGGTTGGAGTCCTGTTCTGCAGCATTTTCTCCTTGAACTCCAGAAGGCAAGTTGATGTTGCTGTAAATGCAGCAACACGCTTCTCCACTGAGGCATTTCTGTGTGGCTGACAGGGATTTTGCCTAAATGTCACACAGGAGGCCAGAAATGTGTCATCCTAGGTTTAACAGCTCTCCCTGCTCCTCCTGCTCTAGGGACTGTCATGAAATGATGAAAAGGGCATCAGGCAAGGACAGCTAGCCCCTGTCTTCCACCAGTCAGGGTCTTAGCTGGAGAGTCCTGCTCTGGAGGTCATTAAGCCAAGGAAGCCTCCCTGCAACAAGCGAAATATCAAATCCTAGACCTTAAGCTGAGACTCAGTCCTCATGGTTATCAGGATAGAAAGGATGAAGCCAGACTGGATTCTTTCCTTTTCTTTTTTGAATTTCTTTTGCCGCAAGACCCTGATGGTGTGGGCAGAATTAAGAAACTGACCCTTGTGCTTCTTTGGGAATTTTTGCATGTTTCCTGTATCCTAGGAGCACGCAAACTTCCCATCCTCTTTCCACAGATTGTATGTTTTTTTAACCCTTGTTTTCTGCAATGCATTCCAGTGAGAAATGTGTCCTGTGCTTTGTCTCAGATCATCCTGTCCCTCCACAAGCCAGGACTTGTGGAAAGAAAATCTATTCAGGCTAGGAATGTGTTAACTATTCATTGCTAACTCTCCCATTAGGGGCTGTGAGCTGTGCTGGGGATTTTGTGCCGGGGATTTTCCACCAGCTCTGCCTATTCCAGCTTTTCAGCTGGGTGCATTTTCCCACAAAGATGTAGTCTCAGAAGTGCCATCTTCACTGCTTAGTCACTCAGGTAAAGAAAATAGTTCGAGCATGGTTCTCATGCTGCCTCCTTCCTACCAGGCACTTGGCTTTATCTTGCATTCTAAGTGAGACTAAATCTTTTTGAAAATCTATGTGTCAGCACTGAATTATTTATAGTCATGTCAAACATTCCCGAGTATATGGATAAAACCCAGGATAAAGTATCCTAGAGTGCCGCTGATGACAAAAAAAGTGTTGTGCCAGTCAGAGAGCCAGCCTTGATGTGGTGCAGACAAAGATGGTTTTTGCAGGCTGGGGGGCAGGTAGGGGGGTGGGGTGTGCTTTTTGTAGCAAAGTCAGTATCTTGTATTTTATTATTACATTAATAATCACATATATAATAATGTAATTTTCCCAGCAGCTGACTACAGCAGCAGATAAAAACCTAGAATTATGTTTGTGAATTTGACTGGAGGAGATTGCAGACCGTGCCCAGGCCGTGTTTGTTCTCTTTGCCAAAGCAAAGTATTACTTAAATAGAAAGCTAGAGACACTATGCTGCAGCTGAAGTATGACCCATTAGACATGCCTGAGAAACCACAACTGAAAACTCAAGAAATTCTAAATAATTTCCCCCAAATAAAACTAGGAGGAGAGGTAATTTGATTGCTGCATAGGTTCTGAATCCAGATCTTGCTTTGTAGATGCTTATTTTCTTTACATGCTATTTGTCCTTACTTAAAGAATAACACAGGCCTAGTACACCTGCATACAAACTATGCAATAATACATCATTCTCCTGCTTGTTCTTTATTAATTTTCTATTTAAAAGTTATATTTTTAACTGGCAGTAGGAGCACTCATCCTTATATTCAAAAACTGTTTGACATTAGTGACTGCCCTCTCCTGTTTCCGAAATAATTAAGATCTCCACATCTTCACATTTTTTGTTTCATTTCTGTCTGTGTCTGACACATGTATTGACCAGCCCACTCTCACTGCCCTCCACTGAAGGAAACTGTGATTGACAGATCCTGTCTTCAGTAAGAGAAGGTCTCTCAACACTGGCATTTAGGAATTCGGCCTGGCTGCTTTGATGCTCTGGTGTGTTGCTCACACGAATGGGCTGGACCATTGTCAAAGGAGTGGTTAAACCTCAGCCAGACCTGAGACGGTTCAAGTGGGCAAGGAATTGTAGCCTTTCACCTGTTTTGGTCTTCTCAGTCTTATCATAGCAATATATGCTTGCTTGGTCACTCCCTTTCGAAAAACAGTTGGTCTGCTGAAAAAATAGATCCTTTGGTTGCTCTATATTTAGGCAAAACCAATCTTGATTCCAGGGCTATAGAAATGTATGCTTTTCTTTCCACCCTTCAGCTAAGGAAGAGGGGAAAACAAAAATTTGAGCAAATCCATCTATAACAGTGTAATATTTTACAAGTCTGTTTAATAGACAACTAGAGCAGTGAGGGGAAACTCTGGCAAGTCACTGCTGTACTTTATGTTGTTTGTGCTCTGAAGGCTGTTCAACTTCTTCATTGTCCTGCAGAGTTTGCAGATTGGATTGTGATTTCTTGATGGGTTTACTTCATGGGTATAAACTATTTTCTGGAAATGCCTAGATGGGGTAGAAACTTCAAAACCATAAAGGAACCGTTGACATCCTGAGTGTCCTGAGGGCTGAGGACAGATCACTGAAGGGAAATGTTAAATAAAGGTGTGAAAATCAGAGTTACTGCTGTTGGCTCCTCAGCAAAGCTGTGTGACTTCTCACACTGGAGTGAATACTTGTCCCCCCATGTTTGTTTCTCCCTTTCTAAAGGGTAATGGTGGTATTGATAATATGTATATGGATTATTCTGTATTAAAAATTTTTGCTGTCTTGTTGAGGTATACTAGTTGGGAGTATACAAGAGAATACACATCCAACTCATCTCAGTTCTGGCCCTAGCATAATTTAAATTATGCTTGAAAAAAATAAATTGCAGCATAGTCTATTTAAATAGCTGAGAAAATAACTTCTCTGTGGTATGAATGGCATCTCCACTACTGAAGTATTTTTGTCATGGCTCTAGCAATATATACATGTGCTGGAAAACTTTCCTTGTAGACATACCCTAGAGGAACTGAGTGTCCAGCTGGCTGAGAAGGTCGCCTACATATCTAACTCCCTCAGACACACTCAAAATCACTACCTAAAGTTTCTCTTTCAGAATAACAGCTTAACACATTTCACCCAGTTCCCTCTCACCCCTGTGAGGTCTTGATGAATGATGTGGTATCATCTTCTCTCAATCCCAAATCCAGCCTACCTGTTGCTCACCCTGCCTTTCACACATACTCCAGGCAATATAGCTGGCAGAGGAGGCCTGGGCTGGGCTGGAGAGAAAGTGGAAGGGTAGGATGAGGTCTGTCAACAACACGGTTTTAACTGGCAAATAGAGGGACATTTCCCTTTCGTGACAAGACCTGCACCTGTGATGCAAATTAAGTGGAATATTTGCAGTGTCATACCAGTGGGTGTGGATTCCACATGTTTTAAGAGACACATCAATCCTAAACCTACTCTTCTCTTTCTTTTCTGCCTCTGGAGCTCATGCATTTAACTCTCAAAGAGGAGACAGATGATCCTTAATTTCAGATTCTCTTGATGTTCATTTTCTTTTTAAAAAAAGCTTCCATATTATTCTAGATTAATTATATCTTTCTGCAAATAAAATCGTTGGAAGGGGTCCACCTCCCTCCCCCCATTCTGCTCAGTTTCTTCCTTGATTTCTTTCACATGCCCCTTCCCCAGTGAATGTTACGTGGTGTTAATTAAGGATCTTAATTGCATATTTGTCTTTGCAAAGCCTGCCAGTGTGTACAGGCAACTGTGATTGATTGACAGCATGCGAAGAACAATGGAGAAGCCTTAACAAGTCTTGGCAAAGCAATACAATCAGTAGAGAGCATGCTCAGGGGAAGAGCTTCATACAAGGATTTCAGGAAAATTTGTGCTTGGTGAGTTTTATTTCCTTAATCAATGGCAGGAAACAGTTCAGCCCTGCTGCAGCTGGTGATAAAGTAGCTCCCCTAAAGTCCACTGCTAGATGAAATAAGCACATGGCTTGAGGTAGAACAAGCTGTTCTGGAACATGCACTTTTGTGGTTATTTGGGGAAGCCTTAAGAAACTGTGGTTCTTCTCAGCATTGACCTGGAGCTGGGATATTTTGACTTGGGGCTCTTGCCAGCACAAGGTGCTTGTGATGCTGGTGCAGAGAGAGTCCCCTCCCAGCTGAGGTCCTCAGTAATTGGCCCAATGCTACACAGGCCAGCCATCTGTTCTGCTGCCATCCCAAGGCAAAGCTCGAGCACACTGGAAAGGAAAAAGTCTGCATTTACCTCAACTAATGCAGAAAGTCTCCCACAGGCCGGGTGAGCTTCAGTTGCAGGGAAAAAGCTTATCTCAGTTCTGTGCACCATGCACGGAGCTTGTGGTCATCTCTGGTACCACCAAATCTGAGTACCACACCCCTTCCCTTGAATCTTTGCCTTCTCCTCACGTTCCTGAGGGGCTAAAAACTGCTGCAAGTCCTGCTTTACAGGAGACAAGTGGAGGTACAGAGATGTCACCTGTAACCTCTTTAGTTTCCTAAGCAATTATGAGGAATTTTAGGGCAGAACAGGAAATTGAACCCAGGTTTCCCAAAGGTGTTTCTTGGGGAGTTGCCTCAGGGGCTTCCAGCGCATGGAACCAAGTATCCCACAGGAAGAGGTGCAGCAGTTCAGGCAAAACTGTGAGAAATCACAGCAGTCTGGGCTCTGTTACATTTGGAAACAGTAGCATAATGCAGCAGAAACTGTTTTCCCTCCATCTGTCATGCCTGGAGTGGCATTTACGCAGGCAGATCTCTATGCCAAGGGGTCACGTTACAGCCCAGTTCTCTGCTAACCATATTACTGCATGTTTTTGTCTCACCTGTGTACGCAAGTCCAATCCATGTTACAGCTCAGAGGACAAATTCCTTGCTGAAACAGAGTTTGACCTTATGTTTAGCAGCAGCAAGGACCGCTGTTGCAGCAGGACTTCCAGGCATGTTCAGTTTTCTGTGCAGACAGATCTGCTCACACAGTGAGGAAGGCCACCAAAGAGAGGTGTGCACTGTAAACCTCAGGGGCAGGAGGATGTGATGATATCCTGACCTATAAAAGTCTGCACAGTTATTACTTTTTGCCTATTTTGATCCCTCCTCCCTGTCCTGCACTTGTCTCCTGAGTTGAGAAGCTCAGATCAGGTGTTTGGGTGCTGGCAAAGCATGTGGGAGACCTGGAGTCAATAACTTTGCCTGCTGCAATCCTTTGCATTTGAGCCACTTAGGGTTTGTCTGCACCAGATGAGGTAAATGCCTGGGAAGTTCCACCTTCCTGGAGGCAGCAGTCAGATAAATTCACCCAGGAGAACATGGCATGACTGTCTCCAATCGATTTAGAGCTTGTCACTTAAAGAGGTTGCCTGGGCTGCAGGGATGGCCCAGCTCCTGAGGAGAGCAGCTGGTGAACCCCTGTGGTTTACAATCCTCATCAATAAGGTAAATTAGTACCAACATAGGAAACTTTAAATGAAAAGTGGGCACTTTGGATCCCTCTGTATGTCTGTCTAATCTAGTATCCTCTCTTTGTCAGTGGTTGATAGCAGATGTTTAGAGAAAATTCTATGAGAAAGGCAAGCACGTAGTGGTAATTCTCTGGTGTACATGCCAGGCTGTGGGTTCTTGAAAGCTTCCTAAAATCTTGCTGTTTAATAGCACTTAATAGATCTGTTTGCAACTTCGTAAAATCATTTTTTGAAATCTATTTTAGGCATACATAGCACTGCTGGCAGCAAGCTCCAGAATTTAATTGCCCATTTGATGAAGCTTTTCCTTTTATCAGCCTTGAATCTGCCACCTCATAACTTTATTTTATGCTATTTCTTCTTTATAGTCCTGCCATATGACCAAACTGTGAGCAAGTCACCAGGACACTTCTCAGGCTGGTGTCTTGTTTATAGCTGCATGCCTGTGAAACTGTGGTGGTGAAGTTGTGGATATATGTGGCATATGTATCAAGGGGAGGTTGTTTTTCTGGTAATGCCTAGCCCATACCAATATAACTCTCAATTTTAAATTCCATTACAATAACCTGAATAGATCTGCTAATGATTAAACTCTTCTCTCTTCTTGGAAGTGAAACCTTTGCCAATGTAAAGCACGGACACATCACAGAATCACAGGATATGCTGAGTTGGAAGGAACTTATCGGGATCATTGAGTTGCACAGGACACCACAAGTGTCACGGTGTGCCTGAGGAGCCAAGTGCTTCCTGAGCTCTGTCAGGCTTGGTGCTGTGGCCGTTTCCCTAAGGAGCCTGTTCCAGTGCCCAAACACACTCTGGGAGAAGAACCTTTTTTGTAATAGCCAACCTAAATCTCCCCTGACACAAATCCAGGCCATTCCCTAGGGTCCTGTCAGTGATCACCACAGAAAAGAGATCAGTGTCTGTCCCTCCTCTTCACCTCATGATGCAGTTGTAGAAAGCAGGTGTAGTCAAAGAAACTTGTCTTTCAGCCACAGCTTTGTACAAACATTTTTCCAGCACCAGTGAGTTTTACCAGGGAGGTGTCTCTGTGTGTGTGTCAAGGCTGTGCTTTGTGCCAGCCTGTAACTCACAGGCAGAAAACAGGGCTTTGCTCTGAGAGCCGTGCAGCAAGGCAGCTCAGCCCTCTTTGCCACCAGACCCATCTGTAGGCCAACAGAAGTCTTTGGTGATCCAGCCTTTGGGACTAAACCAGCCTGACGGGGTGCAAAGCTGTCCTTCAAGTCATGTGAAAGAAAAAGTAAAAATATCTTCATGAGGTCTAAGGAGCCGCCCCACTCAACAACTGTACGAATGGCACGAAGTTCATGAAGATCTGTGCCTATGATTTGCTTAAAAAACCACATCCCCAAGACCATATCTGAAAGTCTGATAAAAAACTTGATTTCTTAGGAACCCTTGAGTTCCTATTAAAAGAAGTAAGAGAGATTGTGAGTTCTGCTCGTTTGAAATTCAAGTCATTCATGCAGGAATCCAAATATGGACTTGGACTTTTATCTTATGATATATTGGCCTTTGTCTTGGGCTGTAGTAAAACAAATATGATAGGCTAACAAGTGGCATAAAATTTTCAGTTACCTTCTAAATGCTACAGCAGCAAAGAACTAAGCCGAATTACTGAAGGGTCAAAGGCATAGATTAGAAACATCATTAAGAAATGGTAAGAATTACTGATAAGTTTTAGTGTCTTTGCTTTATTACTTCCCTGTCTCAGTCAGGTCTGCAAACACACTGATTCACATTTAATTGAACAACAGCTTCATTGTGAAACCTGCCATTCTTAGCTCCAGTAAAGAAAATATCTTCAAAAACACCGCCCGCGCTTTCCAGCATTGTACAGGCAAAGAATTACAGCTCATCTGCCATAGGATATACTCTACAAGTGGCATCAACTCCCTTAAGTCTCGTTTTCTCCATCACACTTGGTGTGACAAGTAGCAGTCTGGGGACCTGTGTGTGCCTCTGTGCAGAAGGGCTCCTTCCCCCTGCCCCTCAGTGCCTCAGTCACCACCAGCAGCCTCTGGGCCGCTGTCCCAAAGGCGCAGAGCGGGGCAAGGTGGGCCATGCAGGAGGTGTGGGAGGGTGACCTTCACTTTGAGTGCCCAAAGCCCTGCCCACTCTCTGGGTTGTGCACAAGCGAATTTGTCCCACTTTCCCTAAAGCAGCGTCCCATGAAGCACACTCTGCTTCCACTGGCCATGGGCTGCAGCGTTCGCTACCTGTGATCGAGTGTAAACCTTTGATTGCTCTCACAGAAATAAAGAGGATTAGCTGGCTCTGTAGAGCATTGGCCTACATTTCACCATTTTGCTCGTGAAGCTGAGCTGGATAGGGGTGCGAAAAAAAAGAGCTTGTGAATGCCCTAGTGCTGACACAGTTATGCAAAAAAACAAAAAACTTTTCTCAAGAACTAGTTTCCTTTTGAGGTAGTCTTCTCTGTGGCTTTCATTGCTGCAGCGGTGAGCCCCACCTAACGCAGATCATGATCAGAGGGCGCAGTCCAGCCTGCGGCTCCAGCTGTGTGCTGCCGGCGCCTGCTCTGTCCAGGCAGTAGTCTGGTGTCCTTGGTGCAGCTCCTAGGAGAGGCACTCATCTAGTGCAAAGTTTAGGCTTGAGGAGGGCACATGAGAAGCTCCTGACCGGCCTCTGATTCAGGATACTGCATCCACGTGCTCAAGAGTGCATTCACCTCAGCTTATTTCAATTCCAGCATATGGGCACAGTGCCGTGGAAGGTGCAGTGGCTTGGAGGAGAGTGGATGGTCCTTTAGGATGCAGATGCAGGTGTGTATGCAGGATGCTCCAGAGTATGTCATACATCCTCTGTCTGCCTCAGGCCATGGGAGATGTCACAACTCTAGTGTGACATAAAGTTCACCACAGTGATCTAAAGTGAAGAAACCAAGCTAAAAGTGACATTTCCATACAGATAAGGCCTTAATTTTTAAGTTGGTTCTTTACAGTAGACCAGCCATGTGAGTAACAGCATCTGACCTGAACAGCCCATTCCACTACTTGAGTAAGGATTTGTCTGGTTCTGTCATTTTTTGCCATTTTTAAACTCTTCATGAAGTCAAGGGTGATAGAAGGAAGCTGGAAACTTCTCTGGACCAGGGAAGCCTTCTCTCCTGCTCTGGGTTTTGACCTTTAGCCATTTTACTTCCAGCCAAAATTGCTGAAAGTCCTTTCCTTCCAATCTGTGCACTACAGATTATGAAAAGCTAATGAGAAAAGCTAAAACTCGATTGCTCAGAAAGAATAATTCCAATTTTTTTCCTGTGGCAAATGAGAAAATCAGGCAAACAAATGCATTTGTCATAGACTCAGTTGAATACACCATTTTATTCGGCTTCATGTAAGGGTGCTGTAAGAAGGGCCTGAGCACAGGTCCCTGACATTGTTTCTACAGGGCTTTTCAGAGCACTGCAGTGCTCCAGAGGGAGGAGTGGCAGCCTGAGGAAAGGTCTAAGCCCAAGGGGTCCTGGCAGTAGAAAGGCAGGATGGGTGGGTGTCTAAGAATGTTGCAGGAGAAGATCATGTCTCTACCTGACAATTGTGCCCAGCTCTGCTGTGGCCCCCTGGCTTTGGCCAGATGTGTCCATGAGCCATGGTCCAAACACACTGGCACTGCAGTTTGACTTGTGAGTGTTGTCTCCAGTGCCCTGGTAAACATCTGTCCATTGTGAGCAAGGCCAAGTCACTTTTCCCATCTCTTGCATTCTGCCTTAGAAAAAGGTCAGAAGTAGTGACTCTTGTCTTAGTATCATGTCAAGATCCAGCACTGGAAAACTGCTCACATATTCTGAGCATTACTGATGAGCCCAGAATGCTGAGACAGTGCAGAACAGTGAGGGTGGTCTTATATTTGAATTAATTAAGTCTTGAATTAAGACTGAAATTTTAAGAGTGAATTACCTACCCTAGAGAGGCTATTCTCCATTTTTCTGTCTTGCTCATTTTTATGCTTTATTCCAGTGTGTGTCTGCATCTCTCTGCACTGCCCAGCTTCATGCTGCCATTTGGATGAGGGAATAGAAAAGGCTAAATTTGTGGCTTATGTATGAAGATACCTTGAAGCTGCCCACCAGATCCTCCTTTTGGCTCCTGTGGTGTGCCTGAGGCTGGGACCACACTGCAAGGCTTGCAGGCTTTACTTACACATGGAGATAAAAAAGGGCACACCCTATGTCCTCAAGAAACTAGGCATACCAGTGACAATAAGAGAGAGATACTTGAGGTTAGGAGAATTTTGCATTCATTCTGGTGTAATAATTTCAGCCCCCCATGAAAAAATATCAGTGTTCCCCCTTTAGGTTTTTTTAACTGCTTGTAGACCAAAGCCGCACCCCCAAGAAGGCAAGGATTATGATTTTGCATGGAAAGGAATATCTGTTAGAGGGGAAAAGATTATAAAATAGTAGTTTTCTGAAAGCAAAATTGATTTCAATGGAAAACATGTATCCAGCAAAATGCCTGGAAAATTTGACTGCAGCAAAAACCTGACTTTATGTTTCAGCCAAAGATAAACTATCAGACAGACTGAAGAAGTAATGGAATGAAATTATACTGTCTGTGTTGTGTTGGAAGGGCATAATAAATGATCCCTAGACTGCAGTCTCAAAGGACTGTGGCATTTTCATGAATTTTCTGCACAGTGTTGCTTGGAGCCAGACAAGACAACCACTATCTTACTCTTCCCATCTTGCCTCTCCCGTTCAGGTCTGTTGCAAAGCCTGATGTGGAAAGGGTAGAAAAAGAGTGCTAGATGTGCAGAAAACAACTCCTGCAGAGATAGAATGACAGTGGAGAGAAAAGCTTCTTCCCTGAATACTTGTGTATATCTGGTCTCCCACACTTCTGCTTCTGACACTGCTTTTAGATAATCCCATACAAGACCCTTCTCTCTCTTGAATAGCTTTTTTACAAAAGAAAATGCAGGGGAAAAGTCATCTAAGTGAACTAGAGGCATGAATTTTAAATAGGTGAGTCAACTGCATTAAAGTGGACACCTTTAATAAGAGTGGGCAAAATCAAATGTTCTTCTTAAGCTGAAATGCCCACATGAGGCTTTAATGTGATTTAAATATGTTTTTAAAGTATCATCACTTGCAAAGTTCATTCAAATCAAGTTTCTGGAGCATCTCCATGTAAGTAAACCCACAGTTTCTCCCACTGATGAAATGGGGACTTCCCTGCCTTAGAAGGGTGCTGCTGCCAGACCCAGTTCCCCAATACCTGGAAAGCGCTTTGCTCTGCCGGCGGCCCGGGGCCAGGCGTGCGCAGCCCTCTCTCCTAAGGGCAGCAGACACAGGCTCTGGGCAGCTGCTCGTGGCTCTGTGCAAGGCTCCCAGCTGCAGCCTCTCCAGGCACCTGCCAGCTGGCAAGGACAGTGCTGTCACCTGCACAGAGCCCTATCTGGGGTGGCAAAACACTGGCTCTGCTCTTGCTTCTGCCACCAGCCCCCCATGTCCCAGAAATGGGGCCAGAACAATGGATGTGCATTTACTCTCTGGTGCGCTTGGAAGCCAAGGGAAGAGAAGGGGATTTTCAGGCCTGTTCAGTGCCTGATGTGGGCGACTTTCCTGTGCCATTTCATTGGGGGAACTCAATGACAGCAGATTCCTGTAAGCCTGACCCCCGAGATAAACGTGGAAGGACTGAAACGGCAGTATCTGTGCAGTGATTCAGACTGCCAGTTCAGAGGCAGGTCAGAGCCTCCCTGACCTGAACAGAGCTGTCAGTATAAAGACAGCTGCTCTCACTCATAGGCACCCAGTGGGCCTAAGTAGAGGCAAAAGTTACATTAAACAGCCACACTGCTTTCAGAGTCACATGAGCACTACTGACATGCATTTGCTAAGAGACTGATGACATTTAAAGATCTTTGAGTAAACTATTTGCTTTACATGTATAACAGGATATTCATCCCACTGCTTGCCATGGGAATGAAGCACACTGATCAGCCTTCCCAATGACCAAATGTTTGCCATCTCAAGAACACTCTCCTGGAGAATAAAACACACGTCTTTATTGTACAGTTCTGTCTCATCAATAATGCTGGAACAGATTCTCTTACAAAGGTATCAGGTTTAAGAGAGCAGCCATCTTACTAACCACACCAACCTATTTCCAGATGGCGTTTGAATACAATATAGACCAGGAACTTTGCTATCTAATCCATTATGCAATTAATTAGCACTTACAAATGAAGTATGTGCCTAGCAGAATGTGTCCTTCCATGTGGCCAGCCTCGTGCAGCAAGGACAGACTGTGAGTCGGTGAGTCAGCACAGGTGACACAAAGGCCACCTCAGCTGGTCACTTTGCCAGAAAATGAGAGGTAATTCCCATATGCTAGGGAGCTGTTGTGGTGTGTGTTTTGCTGATAATTTATATTTTCAACTGTTAATGGTTTGTGTCTGTGTTCTCCCACGCTTTCCTAGATTGGTTTATTCCTAAATTGTACCTTCCCTCTGTTATAGAATGTTCTATGTCATCCCCAGAGTGTCAGCCCCAGTTATTACCCTATATGGTATTTTCACACCTTTTATTCCAGTACCTTCCCTGTCTGTCATTGTCACCCTGCCCCTTATTCCAGCACCTTCCCTGCCAATTCATATTTTGTCCAATAATCTGTGTTTCCAACCCCTTGGGTGTGTCAGGGTGTCACCCAAACCCTGATGCTCCATTGGGGCATGTGACCCTCCCTCTCCTCCCACCTGCCCCGATTGATTTTGGCACATTATTGGCATTCTCCTCACTCCACCCCGGTTAATCCCTCACTGGTTACTTATTGGTATCCACCCCCGATTTTATTGCTGTATAAACACCCCCCTGCACAGCAGTGCTTCAGGGTCTTCTGTCACTGTCCCCTCTTGGAATAAAAGCCACTCTGAGGGCTGCACACAGGAGGCTCCTCTCTCATCCTTGCTCCACTCCTTGGCACTGCACAGCCCTTGGGTAACGCCTGTGTGCATTCACCCTGGGCTGTGCTGCTTCCTGGGGGCAGCCCCTCCTGACCGCTGGGTCTGGAGCTGGCCAGGGCTGACAACATCGGACTCAGCGTGTCAGGAGGCTGCATCTGAAGGAGGAGAAAGATTCTCTGTGCCCTCTCGTGCTGCAGGCTGTTGTTTGTCTGCAGGTGGTGTTGACACGTGGGTGCTCAAATAGCAGTGTGACAGTAGGACAGGCACCTCCCACATCAGGTGAACTACCGTGTGCCCACCAAGGTTTGTGGTTCACCTGTAACTGCACACCCCATGGGAAGGCTGATCTGTGGGCACTCCGAGGCTAATGGTGACTTACTCAGCCACACCAGGGACAGCTTTGAGCCCTCTCACTGGGCTGTGGTGAAATGCACCAGCGACAGGCCAGCACTGGCTCTTTCTGTGCAGTGTGTGGCTGTGGTGACACCTCCCTCACCCCTGCACCCCGGCTGGCCTCTAAAGCTCACCCAGGTGACCTCGCAGGGGCTCCAGGCACACCATTAGGCTGGAGGGTGAGGTGCAACGTGCCTGATACAAACTGCTTCTCCAAAGTGAGCCACAGATTAGGCTGGGGACTACACCCAGTTCACTTAGCTGCCGGTGTACTCTCTGGCTTGGGAAATCCCTAGGTGGCAGACTGCTGGCACCTGCGAGGTCACACAGGACACTGTGTACTTACCCTGGTCTTAGGACTTTTTCGAAATATTTAGTACTGACCACAGCTGGAGAGGACACCCTGGATTAAATGGACCTTTGGTGTGCTCCAGGTGTTGCCAGCCTTACATGCTCACAGTCACCAAAACTAGCTTGTAACAAAACTAGTTAATTAAGACCATTTTGGTATGGAGTGTTCATTTGTGAAGTGCTTTGAATATCAGGCTATGGTAGCTAATCTTTGATTACCAATAATGTCTGCTTTTCCAAAAGGAAATATGGGTGGGGAGGAAAAGGAATTTCTATTGAGTCCCTGGTCCTGGTTGCCTGGGGAATTCTTTTAACATGCAGAAGAACAGATTTGCATGTTGGTATTTTGGGGACGCTTACAATGAGAGAAAAAGTGCAACTCAAAACTAGCTGACTTGGAGGTCTTGTCACGATTATATCCTCCAAGGATTTGTGTTATTCAGCTGATTAATATGGTTTAAATAAGGGGAAAACAAAGGTATCGCCTTATGTCAATAACAGCAGCATCACAGCACACAACCTGTCCCGTTGTCAGAGCAGACACAGTGGAGCTGTTTGCTCATGGTGTTCACTTCCCTGTGGTCACCACTTGTGGTATCTGATTCAGCCAGGATTGAGAGTTTCTGAGAAATGCCTGATCAATCTGTGGGCACCAGTGACAAAAGTGCCCAGGTCCCACCAGGATGTTGCAGGATGGATTCACTTTGACACAGTTCTGGTACAAATGTCCGTGTCAAACGTATCCTGGTTATCTGAGCACAAAGGCAAAGCAGATTTTCCAAGGTATACAAGCATCTGAAAACACACACTAAGGCTCATCCAGCTTTTTAAATCATTCACAGTCCTACTACTTATAATAAAAAATGATATGAGAATTAGAATGAGAAAAGTGCTTTATAAATACCTATTGGATGTGTCTGCCCCCTTTGGCCTGCGTGATGATGCCTCTCAGGCTGTGTGGTGTGCTGCAGTCCACAGGACTGGCAAAAAGAGAAATGTGAATTTCACACTCCAAAGTGGTTACCACAACACCAAATTCACACAAGGGAAATGAAGACAGACAGCTTCCTTCACAGATGCATGGTGTCTTTGGTCATCATAACTGGATGTTCAGGACTGTAGAGGGATTCTCCTGTGAAAACGTGTTTGTTTTTTGCATCTCACGTGTCACTTCAAGTGAGGGTGCAGTGTTGGCCACTGCAGGATGTCACAGTGGAACCAGACAACCCAAGCCAAATCAAAGTCCATCAAAAAGCCACAGTGGGCCACAGGCTCTCTGGTTTGCAGAGATATCCTTCTCCAGCTGGTAAGAAGTTTTAGTGGACGATGCTGGAGTAATCTTTAAAATTACCACATACATCTGTGAATAGTTTCAGGGAAAAGACCTCCCATGAGGAGAAGGAGAAAGGCCTCTGGCAGGCATTGTAAATCATGTAACATCGCACTGATGTTTAGGAACAAGTCGAACCTTAACTTACCATTTTCATTGCCAGCTCCTGTGTGGTGCTGCTTAGATAAGTCCTGCTCCTGATGGCTAAAAATAGAAATGTTTTTCCACTCTGATTTTGTTTTTCTTTTTAGAAATTTTGTTTTCTTTTTCTTTTAGAGAAGGCCTCAAAATAGTTCTGAAGTTTAGTTCTCGTTCTTTGACTTGGTTTCCTGCTGGATGTCTCAGGCTGGCTGGTGCTGGAGACAGCACAGCTCTAACTGGAGCAGACAAGCAGGCTGGTGCCCAGATAAAACCTTCATCAGAAACCCCACACAGGCCTTATGGTCAGGGCCAAGCAGGGAATGAAATCCTGCAATCTTGCTGCCTGAACAGGAAAGTGCTGGCAGCCTGTTGTGATGGTGCACGGTGCTTCTATGTCCAGTAGGAGCCAAATGGGGACAATGTTCTTGGACAAGCAGGGGTGAAGCTGTATCAGTGCCTCAGACTTGCAGCTGCTGGCTGCATCAGGAGCTCATGTACCTGCCTGAGCTTGGTGGCTGCATACCAGGAAGCTGGTGACTGCTCCAATAAAGTTCCAGGTGTCCATTATCACAAAACATGTGTTCATGATAACTCCATAGCTAGTTCCTGGGTAATGCTGCTTCCGTGTTGTGATCACTTCCAGATGTCCCAAGGAAAACAGGGTAGATTTCATGCAAGACAGTATTTTCATATTGTTTTCTGTTAGATCAGAGTAATTTTTTTCCATATCAGCCAAAAAGAAAAAATTCTGGCAATACGATGTGACTTCTGCTGCCTTCCCAAGTTGCCTTTGTCCCCATCAGAACAGTGTTGGCAGCTGGCAGGTTTCACTGTAGCAATCACCAGAACTCTGTACTGTCCCCTGGAAGTATTTATCCCAGTTATCAAACATCAGGCACACATCACGTTGTCTCTATTGCATCCTCCTTTTCTGTCTTCACCCACCATCCAGTCCACCCCAAAAACCTTCCTTTGTTCTGCACATAGACACCAGTTCAACATAAAGTGAGTCTTTTTTTTGTTATCACTGAGCATTTAGGCCTTCTCCCACCAGAACTGGTCAAAAGCCTGCATCAGCTGGTCATTGTGGCCAGGAAAAGTGGCTCAGCTCACATAAGTTAAACCAAATCAGGACTGAGATGGTTTATTGATTCATTAAGGAGATGTAATTAATGGACAATCCATGGACTATATATTGAGAGTCTATGTCAGCAATACAGCAGTTCAACCACTAGGTTAGACACTTAGCAAACACTTAAAATTCCTGCTGGTTCCTAAACACACTTCTGTAACTAATCCCCAGACAAATGGGCACCAACTCCTCTCTCACTGGCACGGGGGGCAGTTCTGGGAGCACCAGTTGTGTCCTGTTGCCACTGGAGTTGTGGCCACTCCAGCTCTGGGGGTGCCCCCATCCCTCCCTACAGCCAGCTAATGCACCTGCTGCCAGGAGGGCCACCAGCAGGTCACACCCCCTCCCAGAGTGTGACCCCAAGGGGTCAGGCCATGCACAGAGTGCCTGCTGCTGCTGGTGTCACATGCATGGGGAACTGCTGCACCAGACCTCAACAGAGGCTGTGATGTGCCAGACTGGATTCTGTCAGTCTGAGGCTTCTCCCTGCTCCGTTACTGGTTTTTAGTTTTCTTTTATACAGTCTTTCCAACCAACCCATTCTGTGTCTCAAAATTGTCTTTGTCATTCCCTGGTTACCATTTAATCCCGCTGACGGATGCCATCCTCTTTAGCATCATCAGCTGAGGTCTGGTATTTGTTTTCCTCTTCAGCAAAACAAGTTTGGAAAAAATGCCTGAGACACTTCTGGGTTTTCCATCCACACGTGCTCTTTAGAATCACTTACCTATGTTATCAGCTGCTGTCTTACACCTCATTTTGCCAAGGGTGAGCTGTGCAAGCACCCCAAGGTAACTAAAACTGATATTAAGGAAAAAACAAAAGTGTCCCCATGTCTGAATTTGAGGGGAGGTTATTTCTACATATATTTACTGCCTCAGGGCCTACCAGTTCATGAATCCTTGACCTGAGTTACCTCACCTTGCACAGCTATACACAGTTAATCTGCTTAAATTGTGCAGTCATTGTACTCAGAGAACCAACTGCATATGTCTGTAAATCTAATTGCTAGTGACCCCACACCTGTAAGAGGGACAAGGAGAGGAAAACTTGAAAGACAGTTTTGACCTGGGAGACAGCATACCTTGCTTGACCCAGTGTTATGCATAGCAGCCCCTGAATGGTTTTTTTTCTCCTGAACGTCCCAGGCAGAAAATTGGAGGACAAACCCAAGGCAGTGTCCTGCTGGACCAAAAAGCTAGCATGGGAACCAAACATTGGCATGTGCTTTTCTGGGACCCTGAGGGCAGTTCTTGAGGGTCACTACTGTCCCCCTCAAGGCCCCCAGAGGACTATAAAATGGCTGTTTGCCACCAGGCATCTTGATGGCAGTCTGAGGGCTGCCATTCAGTTCCTTGTCCTCTCTCACCTGTTGTGTGTGATGCAGGCTTGGTGCCAAGCAGTTGAGCAGCTGCCCTTTTCCAGCTCCTGGGCATGCCAGTCCCCAGCAGGCCCATCCCACTGGTTTGCAGTGGCAGCCCATTGAATAGTAACAACTTGAGGCCATTTTGCACANGCCAGTCCCCAGCAGGCCCATCCCCACGGGTTTGCAGTGGCAGCCCATGGAATAGTAACAACTTGAGGCCACACTTCAGTCGCCTTATAACTTGCACTTGGTCCCACAGCCTGAGTTGCTCCCTGCCCTGGCACGCCTCTGTCCTGCTGCTCATCTCAGCATCACTCACAGCCCCCTTCAGAGATGGTTCCAGATCACACGTTGCCCCAAGTTTCTGTGTGTGACCATCAGCGGCACAGTCTCCTTTCCCCCAAAAAATGGCACTAAGGAGCAGAAATCAAGCCAGGTAAATCCTTACTTTGCTTTGCTCTGCACTGGTCATTTCTCTTTCTCTGCTACAGTAGAAATAACTGTCCACCCTCCTGCCCCATATGGAGATACCTTTCCTTGCTCTAGGTACTTTCTTCCAGTCCCACAAGGCAGGAGATCTCTTTGAGGGCAGTGTGATAAAGGCTTAGCAACTTCCATCCTGTAGGTTGTTCCTTCCTAGGTGTCAGTGCACAGCTTTCCCTAACCCCATCCTTCGTCCTGCAGCTAATCTCCTGGACATGCATTGCTTTGCACATTTTGTTCTTGGCAGTTTCCAACCTTGCCTCAGGCCCTTATCGCCTTAAAAAATCAGATCATACGGTGGTGGCCCTCGAGACAGCCTGATTGATATCTGAGCAGCCAAACAAACAGTAAATTTGAATAAAATTTGGCACCTCGTTGCCTATTAGTTCTGCTGATTCTGAGAGACATCTGCACAGACATCAAGTAAAGTGCATGTCCTGAACATGCACAGGACAGGGTCTCCAGTTTTGCAGAAGGTTGGCAAGAATGGTTTGCAACCCTCACAAAGAGAATTTTGCCCATTCCACATCCTGCATGCCCCAGCCTGTGCAGTCACAGGGATTTGATACTTCTGGCCACCACCAACCAAACAGGACTTGTCTGTGTATTTATACAGAAATACAAATGATTGCAGGAAGAGGAGAGAGTTTCCCAGTGATCCCTGAACAAACACTGATGAAGTCAGGAGCTCCTGCAGCTCAGCTTCCACCAGCAGCACTGGAGCTGGTGTGTGTGTGCTCAGAGGAAGATCCTGTTTCTGGGTGGCCATTTACCATGTAATTGTGATACAGTTCTTTAGATGTTCTCTAGTTGCTTTCTCCAAACTCATTCTTTGTGGTCATAGGAAATAATGCTGTGTTAGAGTATATCCCCATTCAAATATTCCCTGATTTCAGTATCACCTTGAACCTCCCTGAATGTCCCATGCCTGTTTTGTTTTGGATGGCCCTATTGCTCAGGCAGAAGGCAAGAGGGAGAGGGCTGCACTGACTGCTGCTGCTGCACATGCCCTGGGCTAACTCATGTGCTGTCTCTTCCACAGAGCAGATGAACTGGGTCCTGGCCCATGGGTCACACGAGACACAGCATTGCAGGGCAGGCTGTCTGGTGAGCAGATTTCATGCTTGGGTGACACCACCATGCACCCATACATAATTCCCAAACTGCTGTCCTTCGTAGGGTTGCATACCTAGGCTATAAATTGCACCCAGGGTGTTAGAAGAAAAGTTGATTCAGCTCCCCAGTTTCCACTGCAGACTTGCAGCCCAGCAGCAGAGGGGAACAGACTAGCTGGCAAGAGCAGCAACTGCACTGTGGTCTAAGGGAGTCAAAAATGGGTGGTTTTTCCTTCAGCAGTGCTTGTGTATTTATTGGCTTGATTGTAATCACAGCTGCCGTAAGTTGTAACTGATACTGTTCCCCCTGCAGTGTAAGTGATGTTCACTTGGGTATCAGGTACTGCTGTCTGTGTTTGCTTTTGTTATCAACCACCATCACCAGGACTCTTTAAAAGACCAGCTCTGACCAGACACCAAGGAGAAAAGAGAGGTTCTAATTACCATCTTCCCTGTGGCTTTCCAGCTCTTTCCCATCACATAAACACCACTGAGTCTCCTAACCCGGGATGAAAATCCATGTGGCACACCCGGCTCCCTTTGATCATACACACATGGCCTTCTCAGCACAGAACCTCTGTGTATGTCTAACCCACAAGCCTTCACGGCTGTGAGAAGTCTGGTTGCATGTCTAAAGCTAAGGAAGCCGTCCTCAGCCACTGCCATGAGCAGTGTTGTGAGCTTGAGGGTATCTGGCCTGTCTGGACCGAGAGTGGCTCCAGCAAAGTAAGGCTGAGGGCCTCAAAAAGCAGCTCCCTCCATTGCTTCAGGGGCTGGTTCAGGGTTGTGGATCACTTGGAGAAGGGTGCCCCATTATGAGTTGTCCCCCAAATGCTAGCTTTAATGGCTTACGGAGGGTATGTTGTGATGTTGGCCAGACCATTTCTTCTTGAGACCTGAGAAGAGCGTGTTGAGTTTGGGTGGTCCTTGATTCCAGGCTAGGTTGTTCTCACAGGGAACCACCAGAACGTGCACCTGCTAGGTAGCACCATGGAAAGGCTCATCTTATGTGCATTCATCGCCATTCCAGACCTTAAGGAAAAAAAAAGGAAGATGGAGCGACAGAATGTATCTATAACTTAAGGGCAAGAAAATATCTGGAATACAATGTTGCACCCTGACAGGGAGTTCGGAGGCAAACCCAAGTATGCTTGGATGTACAGATTTGATTTAACTGTCCCGTCATGGTAGCAGGGCACCAAGGCACATTGGTTACCTGTGATCGCAGAGCCGTGCCCGCAGAGAACCCCCAACGCCACCCGGCCGGGCCAGGGGTCGCTGCCGGCGGCTGGGTGTCGCCCGGCGCCGGGCGGCAGTGGCGTTTGTGCGGCGCCCCAAAGGTCACCCGCAAGGGCGGCGGCGGCGGCTGCCGCGTGTGTGAGTCGCGCCCCTCCCGCCACAGGGGACGCTGTCAGAGTATGTAATCACTGATTTTCTTTTTTCCNCGCCGGGGAGCCCCTGCCCGCCCCTCCCGGCTGGAGCTCCCGGGGCGCGGGCGGCGGAGCGCGGGGCCGGGACGGGAGCGCTGCTGGCGCTCAGCCGCCTTACACGTGAGCCCGCCGGAGCGCGGCGGGGCCGGCGGAGCGGGGCGCCAGGAGCAGGAGCAGCGGAGGGAGAGGGACGGTGCTCAGCCGCGCCC
>VYXF01009892.1:33940-47121 GCA_013397295.1 Polioptila caerulea | reverse complement strand
GGGTGAGGCGGGGTCGGGCCGACCTTGTCGAGGGCGCCTCGTCCTTGGGTCTCCTTCCTTTCCCGGTGGCTGGCCCGGCCCAGGAGCATCGCCGTCGGGGGATCCTGACCTCCCAGCTCTCGTCCGCTTTAGACCTTACAGAGGCTTTTTCTTTTTTTCTATTTTCGCTGGATAAATGAAACTAAGCGAGTTTTACTCCGCTGAGAAAGAGCAATTGACTTTTAATATCTCCCCAAGAAGGAAATGGCCCTATGTACATTCCTCATAAATGCTTACGATGTATTCATTGGGTGCTGTATTCATAGCATTTAGCTTAAAGAGGCTTTTAATATCTTTACGCAAATAGACAGCCTTCCAGCTGCTGCCAACCACAGCTGGTGTTGCCACCCTTGCGATGTTGAATTCAGCTCCTATTGTAATGGATCGGCCGGAGGTGCCACATCCAGAGCCGGCATCTCTGGCAGGCGGACTGGAGCAGGCTTCTGCCGTATCTTTACGTGAGCAGAATGGGGTTGTGGGTGCGCATGGAGAGGTATTTTCTGCTCCTGAGGCACCAGGCAACTGCGCAGTGCTTCAAACGCGGAGGCTGAACCAGGTCCTTCTCCCAGAGTGCCTGTACCTATCCGCCTAGGACTGATTTCCATTTGCTGAGTCGATCTGCAGGCTGATGATCAGATTCTTCTGTTATATGCCTACCTGTTGCAAGAAGCTTTTTCCTTCAACCCTGTGGTGCTCGGTTTCTAGACCCACTGCGTGTTTTCTGAGACCTTGGAGTTGTTTTGACCTTTAAGGTGTCTTTGGCATTTAGAGCATCCTGGCTGGGAACCTGATTAAATAAGCTACCTCCCAGCGTTTGCCTTTTGATGTTACAAAACTCAAAGGCATTACGCTGCAGACAACAGCATTAGTGTTTGGTTTGTTACAACAGCACCTCCTATGACCGTGCTCTGGAAAAAATTTCCACACGTCCCTGACGTCACGGCCATTTGCTTTACGCTGCCTGGATACCAAAGAGTGCTTTAACTCCTGGAGCACCACGTTACTGCACCCAGCTCTGCCCGCCAGCCCTGGCTACCTTCGGTGCACACGAGGAAGACAAGAGGATGGAGTGCCTTCCTGACAGTGTCCCTCAGCCTGTTTCTCTGGGTGGCCCTCCTGCTTGCCTGTCTTTCATAGGCTTAGAACCACCACAACTGCCAGCTTTCATTGTGAGGCTTCTCTAATGATGTAGGGTTTTTTTTATGATGGAGTTGGGGAGTGAGGAGGAATATTTCCACCCACAACTTACTTACTCTCCTTCTCTGGTCGCTCATCACTTCAAGTCGTTCAAATAAACTACATCTCTTTTGTTTGTGGATGAGGTGAGGGCAGTCTGAGATCAAGCCGGCTCTCTCTCAAGTTGTCTTTGGCCTTTGCCTGTCCCTGCAGCCTGATTAGCAATACGGTTGCTTGGCATAGGCCAGCCTACCCTTGTAGGCAGCCTGGTGGTGCGTAGTACAGCATGTTACCCTGCAGTTAATCAGTTCAGATAATCCCTGTAAACTGGTAACTGATACCCTCAGCTGGGCTGCATCTCCAGACTCTTCTCCATTCTTTCCACTCCCCTCACAAGATTATTCTAGACGTTCCCTTTAGACTGAAACTACATTCAATCTTTCATTGTTATGTAATTCACTCTTTAATTGGTATGAACAGTGCCAGTGCCTTTGTAGGCACACAAGGCTGCTAAATGTGCAGTATTTTGACACCTTAAGAGTACTTTCCTACATTTAAGATGGAGTACCAAAGTTAATTGGGCCTGAACGATTCTTCCATTGTCTTTTTTTTTGGAGGTGATGGCCTGAATTACTAGAAGAGATCAGACTTTACAATGGCTTGTAAACGTGAATGAAACATTTACTGTTAATGCTTCTGGAAATAGCTTTGAGCCCCAGAGCTGTGTGGAATGAGTATCCCTCAAGCATACCCATGTTTGCTGTGGGGCACTTGCACCACTGACAGTGTCAAGGGCGAGGGTCTGTGGTGGTAGTGCTGGGTCAGACAAGGAGTCCTTACAGGTGTGGAGGAACATGGTTTAATGTTTATATTTTATGAGCCCAAACCTTGATTCACAGATTTCCAAGTTTTCAGGGGCTCATGTTTCCCTATCACCAAACAACTGGAGTGCCTTACAATTCCTGTCTGCATCAGGGCACAATCTCACTGTTAAACAGATGCCTTTGCAACATCTGAATTTCGTGCGCCGAGCTCTTCCTTGCAAGTGGCACACGTTGGAAGTATTGTCCTGAAACATGACTGCCACTGAGGGCTTGATTTGATTCCTCTTTGTTTGTTTTCTCTTGCAGTTAAGATCCTCCTCTTCTATGTCATCTTCTACGGTTGCCTGGCAGGTATATTCATTGGGACCATCCAAGTGATGTTGCTCACTGTCAGCGAATTTGAGCCCAAATACCAGGATCGAGTGGCACCTCCAGGTAACTAAACAGGAGGCCCGTGTTTGGCTTTGTGCAAGCTGTTCTGGGAAGGCGGGGTTGGTTACTCACCTCAGGAAGGAGGATGAAATAAGCGTGTCGTTGCTCCAACGCATATTTGTAGGGGGTGGGTATGTTCTCAGCCTTCTGTGTTAACAGTACTGGGGCTTGAACACAGTCCTGCTAGAACCAAAGGTTGCATCACATGAAAAATACCTCCTCTCTGAGAGGAATTTGAATCTGGTTTGGTTGTCCCTTCCCCTAAGCTGAAGTGATGGGGTGAGGCTAAAAGGCCTCACTTTTAGGAATAGGCTGTATGAAGAAGCTGGGTTTTTCTTTCTTCAAAACCACTCTGTTCAGATGGGTAAGTGAAGGGATAGAGCCAACCTTTTATCTGTATCTGTGGAAGTGGTGTGCACAAGGAGAAAGGGGACACTGGCGGTCCTAGGAGTGCCCATGGAATCGCATTGTCCAACACCAAAATACCCCGCACTCTAGAGACTCCGCTAGTGGGAATCACAAGGTGAGGGGAGGGTGGGTCTGGTAGCTGCTGCTGTGTGACCTGCCCTCACAGTCAGAAGAAGTCTCTGCTCAAAGTGATGCCTGAGCAGTGGCCGTAGGGCAGAAGGAGCGGGTGGCCCTTGCCGCCGGTTCGCGCTCCTGCCCTGCCCAGGCCGTGCTGCGCTCTCCGACTCCAGCGCAGCCGGCGGCGGGAGCTGCGCCACTGCTGCTCTCCCACATTGCCAATGACCTTGAGGCTGCCTGGCACTGGGCATCCTAACGATCCGTCTCCAGTTGCTCTCTGAAACAGTTCAGAAGCTTTTAATAACAGTGGTATTTAAGTGACAATTGTGAGGCTGATGGCTTGTAGCTACACAAGTTGGCCCTGGTGCTGCACTGTGTCTTGCAGCCTCACTGTCTGTAATGCTGTGCTGTGAATCCCTGCCCTAAGCACAGGGGATGTCACCGTCACCAAATGGTGTTACAGCTCAGCTAAGTAATCTTTTACAGACAACTGCTTTTCTACCAGCATGCTTTAAACACAGAACAGAGGCCAGAACCGCTGTGTTCTCTGCTGTGAACCACTTCTTCATGTACCACCACCATGGCTGGGGCAAATGCTGTCTTAAACTCTGAAAGCAGCTCTTTTAATCTCTGCAGTGGATCCTGACATGTGCAGGAAAGAGTGTCACTGATACTGCCCAGAGCCATTGGCTGCCTCTGAAAAGCCAACATGGCTAAGGGTGGGGTAGTTGTTATTCAATAATGTGTTTTTCTCCGTCATGAAATAATTAGTGAAGGTGCCCACAAATGTGAGGTCTCACCCAGATAGCCCTGCTGTTCAGCCAGATGTCACATAATTACCTGTTCTAGGTAAACTGTTTGCTTTCTGTGAAACAGCAGTTTATGATTCCAATTTCAAAGCAACTCTGGTAAAATTTCTGTGAAAGATTTCAGCCTGCAGAGAATTTTTATTAATATCTTAATTGCATACTGCACCAATTTTTCTGTTTTTTTTTTTTTTTTAACAAAGAAAAGGAATCGAATTCAAGACACTCTTACAATGTGTAGTGCAGAAATCAAAATGGAGGAACAATGAAAAGGTTGTCAGGTATCTTTTGTAATGAGCTTCCAGGATGAGTACTGAAATCAAGGGGAACAAAATCCACCTCCTTGACTGTATGACAGTGGGGAGCCAGTAAACAAAGGTTTTAAACCAGGCTGCAATGGCAGATGCATAAAACTTCGAAGAAATAATTAGTAAATAGCAGAGGGTCCTTTGCAGAGCATCACTTGACAGCTCTTCCTACGGATGTGGACAAGCTGGTGTAGGGCATAGCGGAGCTGGCCCTTCGTATCCAGTACATTCCTTGTCCTGTGGCACAGCAGCCGTGAAACTGCGAGTCCCAAGCAGCCCTTGAATGCAGGCTTTCAGAGACACTGACAGGTAGTGAGTGGCTGCACTGCTGTTTGGGGGGTCAGCAATCCCTGTATTCCCTGGCTGTGCAGGATTCTCCCCAGTGCTGCAAGCACAGCTGCTCTTCTGTCAACGAACACACGTGTGGTGAGCGTCCCACTTGAACTTTCTGTGATCTCAGACACCTGTAAATAATGAACCATATAAAATAGGATGTTGTGCAATTCTAATTCCCAGTTCTTGTGGGAAAATTTGTGAGCCAAGTAAGTATGCTGGTAGCTTGATAAAGCCCTGGATTTTCTAGGGAGCCAGAAAAGCTGGTTTTATTCTTGTTCCAGTGCTCTGTCCTTCTTGGGACAGCCCAGTCAGCCCAGAATGTTTTGAGAAAGGGAAAACTAGACTTGCCTTCAGGACTTGCAAGAGAAAATGCTGTAGGGGCTGATATAATATCATTCGTGTTCTGAAATACAACAGATTTCATAACAGCAACAGAACCTACAGGGTGTTGTATTGAGTTATTGACATGGGTATAACATTGAAAGCCATAAAGTGCTATTTTTGTAGCCAAGTGTCATTAATATGGTAATTGGTTTCTGCACTGAACACAACAGGAATGTTATACAGGGCTTCAGGGCAGGCTGAGTATCGTACCTTTCCATTACACTGTTTTTCCTTTCTTTTGTCTTGTGGTGGGGGAAGGGACGGTGCAGTTCACCTGCCTGTCCAGCCCTGCCATTGCGACAGCCCCAGCTCCACGTGTGCTGCAGGCTCAGACTCTGCTTCAAACACAGAGGACTTACCCTGCTGCTAGCAAAGGATGGGGATATTGCCTCCTAAGAAGCATCCCTAAAAAATAACGCTTCATTCTCCCCCCACCCACCCCAATACAAATTGGGCTGTGTATCCTGCCATCTTGTGTGCATCCCGTGGAACAGCATTCTGTCACGGGCTGGCTGAGGGGACAGAGCTCACTGCAGCCTGAGGCAAAGCTCTATAAGTGGTGGCTGGAAGGAAGAATCCCTGCTCCAGCCAGGGGATTTCAGGTGTCCCTGCTTCAGGCACTGCGGGGCGGTGAGTGCGTCATGGAAAAGGCTGCTTTGGTGTGTGCTCCCCACTTGCCTTATTTGGCTCGCACAGCAGCAGCAAGGTGGCAGGGAGGCTTCAAAGGAGTCTGTGCTGCCTCCTGGGAAGTTGCACTTCTTTGCTTCTCTCATCTCAGCAGCACCTGTGCTTGGGAAAATCTCAGACTCCGGGATGTTACAGCCAAGCAGGTTTTGCTGCGTTTGCAGAAGACTCGCACCTGCTTTTTGCACTTTGGGGATGAGGCTGACTGGAAGCTTGGAAGGACATTGTTTGATATGGTGGCTTTTAAAATCTATCCCCACATAGTGAGCTGGGAGAGGGTGTAGTGATCACTCAGTTTGTCATCTGTGTCATCTCAGGAGTGTTCATACTCATGTGGAACAAAGATTACACGGTACTTGGAAATGAGCATGGTGTGATGGAGCAAGAGTGGCTACTATGGCCTTATACAACCATTCCTAAAAACAAACCTGACTTCCCACTTTTAGTTTCTTCCTCTTTACCCTCAGGACACTTCTCCTGAAGTCTGGCTATTGCCGCTTAGAATGACAAAATCTGTGTGGAAAATTGTTTTTTTTAAATGAACTTGAATAAACAGGATTTTAATCTGCAGCGGCATTTTGGAAGTGAAACTGTAGCTGAAAAAAAACCAAACCCAAATGATTTCATGTGGGGTTTTTTGTTGTTTGATGCCCTTGTATAGTCAAAGCCAACAGAAGGTGGTGTCCATTACCAGCTCAAAGGCATTGCTCATCATTTATATGGACAATGTCAGCCAAGTGAAGATGAGAGTCTTATTTCCTAACAAGGCACTTTGAAGTGCCAGTTGCAGCACTTCTAATTTGACAGTATTTTAGCAATGAGTTACTTGATTCTTTCCTGTGGAAAGAACAGCATTGCCACGTGACACTGTGGTGCATCTCTGTCGGAATAGCTGGAGATGCAGAGCTGTGTCATACAGACTGCAGTCTGAGGATGGGGAGAGGGTTGTTAGACTCCTGGCTATCAAAGCACCTGTGGGTTTGTTTCTTTTCCACCATAGGACTTGCTCATAAATGGTCTCCTCATGTGCATGCAGCCCCTAAAAGCTTCATTCATGCCAGCCACACACTTCCTTGGATGTCTAGCAATACCAGGTAGCACTGCAAGGGCTCAGCTTTTAAATGTTTTTTCTTGTCCTTGGTTGCTTAAGTTCCCAAGTGGAGGTGAGAGAATGTTCCAGAAAGGTTAGCGTTCTGCAGAGGTTACCTTCTGCCATCGTGCAACACGCTTGGTTTTCCACACAAGATTACTTCAGGTTTCAGTGATAGTGCTGCTCTGCTAACAGCACTGCAGCTTTTGGTTTGTCTTTGGGATGTACAGAAAGAAATGATACATCAGGGCTTAGGGCTTTGCATCCAGTCAGTTTGCAGGCATGTGGGAATGGAGGTTGTGGTAGAAGCCAGTAACACATTTTTTAAATTAGGATAAAGTTATTTTTCATTACAAGTCTTTTATATTCATAAAGATTTTCTTTCTTGCTTTTTAAGTGGGAAGATTGATCTCCACTTTGTTCCTATCCTGAGCAGCCACTCATGTGCCAAAGCCTGGTCTAGTCTGGCTCATCCAACCACCTGGAAATGCTCCCAATTAGGCAGAAGACAGCCCAGCTTTGGCCACGGGCTGCCTGGCAGGAACAGTGGTTCCCTTGTGCTGGCTGCTGGAACAGCTGCTTGGTGGTGCTGCCTGGGCTTCATGGCAGTTCTGTGGAGATGTGCAAGACAGGGATGCTTTGGGATTCGAGTCTGTTCTCCAGCCAAGTCACTTGTCTGATGGGCAGAGGGTTGGCTTTGGACTGTACCTGTCAGTGGCCAGGCTCTCTTAAAGAGAGAACAGGGATCTTCTACTGGGCAGCTCTTACAAACCACAGGGTTTATTGCTGACCTTCATGTCACCTTTACCAGGCCTGTGTGGGTGCCCTGTGTGCTAACTTGGCCAAGACAAGAAACAAAGATGGGGAGATGGTGAGCAAAACTGACAGCTTCACTTGCCTGACTGGAACTTAACCAGCCTGGCCATGTTTTCTTGAATTTTTTTTTTTTTTACTTATATACTTGAATGACACACTTGTAATTTGAACTCTGGAAAAGGCAGACCCAGGAGAGGACCCAAGGCCTGGCCTGCCTCTGCTGCAATTCCAGACAGCCACTTCAGGTGACTGAGTCTGTTGCTTCCCAGCTGGGTGGTAACATGAGAAGGGCTTGGCAGGATGGGATTGAAGTCCCTTACTAAAATGGAAACTGGTGTATTTATTCTATATATAACTGTTTGTGAAGCAAGAAAATGAATAATTGCTCAAAAAGGGATTGAAAGCCACTGACTTTGGAGGGTAGATGTCATTCTGCTAGAGGAATAGTAAATTGCTTCTAATTGTAAACTCAACCCATTCCATTTGTACCAGAGGGATTTTTGAGCAGTTAAAGCTGCTTCAGGAATAAAACTTAAAACACTCAAGCTCCTTGCTGGACTTCTTGCAATCTTTGGTGACCAGGAGCTGTGTTTAGGGGAACAAAGCTAATCTTTGTCCTCGGTTACAAATTCCAAGTTAGTGGGTAGTGGCAGGGGGGTGGGGGGAGTAGTGAGTTGGTCTGAGGAGGGACTGAGCAGAAGCACTCAAGTGGCTTTGGAAAAATTGCTGGAGTCACAAGCTCTTGTGGGTTGGGGCCAGCCGGCTAAGCTGCCTGAGTTTTGCACCAGAGGAGCTTCTTGGCAACAGGCCTGCTCTGAAAGCTGTCAAAGCAACTGCTGCTCCCCTGCTCCTTATCTTGATCTTGCTAAAATGAATATGACAAACTGAACTGAAGTCAAGACCTCAATAATTACAGTGGCCGTCTCAAAAGCAGCATGAACTTGGTTCCCATTACTTAAAATGTTAGCCATGCATCAATACTTTCAATTAAAATGTGACCTAAAAACATTGCATAGGAGCAACTATTTCCAAGTTCCACAATGAAGAGCAAAGGAGTTGGTGCTTTTTATTATCTGTAGACATTTCTTGTTTATAGTCTCTTCTTTACTTCATGCATTATTATTATAGTCTAAATCTGAGCTGGTTAGCACAGCCCAAAATCTGGAGAGTCTTTTAAACAACTCTTCTGTGTGGTGGCATTTCCTTCTCACCTCCCTGTTGATGAGCTGCTGATAACAGAGCTCAGAAGATGAGTTTTACAGTCAGAAATATCCAATTAGGCAGTGAAAAGAGAGGAGGCAGTGCCCAGGCAGCTGAATTTACTAAGGGAGAAAACATCTCCTGTCCTGTATCCCACAAGAGAGACGCACAAAGGCCACGTGGATTCCAGCTGGCAGAGCGTGACCAGACTTGGGAAACCTCTCTTGTCTTTTATTGCAGGAGTTCATGAGTGGACAGCTGTGCTGTATCCTAAACAGTGTTTGCAGACACTGAAGTTTGCAGCCTGTTAAGGATACTTATGTTCAGTGTGGTTGGTCTCACACACAGCTTCCCCTCTATCCTCAAGGAGGAGGCAGAAGTGCACAGTGGACCTGCAGATGGCTGTTCTTCTTGAAGGAAGCCTTGACTTGTTGCCTCACTTCTCCATTTTGTGATTTTTGTCTTTTACGTGACGCAAGCACTGTGATAAATATTTAAGACTGTTGTTGGAAAGAGGAGAACCTCTCCTCCAGTAAGCTTAAGCTGTTCTGTCAAAGTTCTTCAATCTGAAAAATAGAGATGATTGTTATTAGGAATTAAGTTCTTGGTATTGCCTGGAGGCTGTGCAGCTCTGAGGTGTCCTTAATGTTTTCTTCCTGATTTTGCTTTTCTTAGGACTGACTCAAGTCCCCCAGGTTCAAAAGACAGAAATTGCCTTTACTGCCTCAGAACCCAGAAGTTATGAACCCTATGTGAGGAACCTTGATAATTTCTTAAGGGACTACAGTGCTGAGCAACAGACTGAAAACATCGTGTTTCAGGACTGTGGAGGTAAGTCTTGATTGTTTCAGAGCTGAGGGCTCCGAATGATGCCTCTGTCAGGTCCACCAGAAGCTGAGGTTGAGCAGTGGTGCTGTTCCACTAGCATGTTGGTTTTTGGGCAGACCACACTGGGCCATACTTAGCAGCTTATTGCAGGGTTGGGAACCCCCACATTTCACTTGGAGAACGTTGCAGATGACTCTGAAGCTCGAGGCACTGCCTTTTTCCTCTCTGAAAGCCACAGGGGATTTACTGATGACTTTGCTAAAGCCAGTGTTGGCTCTCTTCATGCCATGCAGTCAAACATCTGGGAGGTGTTAACCTTTAATAGGTTATTTTTAATCATGTGAATGAGACTCTCACCTCGTAACACATCTGTATCAAATCTGAGAGGAACCCACTTGTAAAAGCTGCCCAGAAAAAAAATAGTCTCTGATCCAGAGACTGGAAGAAATCTCAGTTATAAAACAAAACTCCCTAAAACTTGCTGGTCTGAGAGCAGCCCCAAGTGGGGGGTGGCTGGGTGTAGGTCTGTGGAGTGCCTTAACTGCCCTGGTGATGGGGAAAGCCCAACTGCCCAGGGAAGTGTAAGGGACAGCCAAAGATCTCACTGCATATGGTTGTCTTTTCCTTCCCCTGCCATGACAGACACACCTACTGAATACAAAGAGAGAGGACCATACAATGATGCTCAGGGCCAGAAGAAGGTCTGCAAATTCAAACGTGAATGGCTGGAAAACTGTTCTGGATTAAATGACCCCACCTATGGGTACAAGGATGGCAAACCATGCATCCTTGTCAAGCTCAACAGAATTATTGGCTTCAAACCTCAGGCAAGTATCTCTCTTCCCTTTCTAGCAGAAGCTACTGATCAGGAGGACGAGTTGGCTGCAGATTTGCTGTGCCTACTTTTTGGTTTCCGGAAAGAGATCAGTATTAAACCCTTTCTGCAGAGGATAAATTGTGAGACAATTTGAGTAATTTGCTTTAAAACTGTTTTTAATTGACAAGCAGTGAAAGCTGTGCACTGCAAGTTGGTAACAAGTAGCAGTGAACCTCACAGTGCAACCTCCTGGTTATTTATCTGGCAACTTCTGAGCCTGCTATTGGAGTAGCTATAAAGGGGTGTTTTCTTCAAATGATAAATTCCATTTTAAATTCCTGTATGCCTCCATGGGACCATCCCAGACCAACCCTGTCTATAGTAACACCAGTACATTTTGTCATGTCCTGATTCAACTCCATTCTTTTCCTCAGGCAGTGTAGCCTTGTCTGCCTTGCTAAAACTGCTTAATTAAATGATGAAATGCTAATATTAAATACCAGAGTGAAACACAGGCTCTAAAGAACAAACTACATTTGAAGGTCAGGCACAGCTGCAAGAAAGGTTAGGAGGTGTTTAGTTAATTCAATGTAGTTTTCCAGAGGCTTTAGGATATCTCTGCCAACAGGTTGCTCTGTCCTTCACCCAAAGGCAAGTCTGCAGTAATGCAGAAGGGTGTTAATCTGGACACTCATAGGTTTTTCTGGTGTTTTTTTCCCCAGTGCATTAAAATGCTAAAAGTTTCTTTTAAGAATTCAGTGGCAGAACTCATGCTGTTGAATAAGGTGGTGTGCAGAACCTGCCACGCTGTCTTTTGGATGGAGCACAGTGCAAACGGCGTTCTACGCCACCTTCACTCCCATCTCTCAGGGCACTGGAGGATGGGAGATGGTGCTGTCTAACGAGTCCTGAGGGATGTTTTCCTTCAAAGGGAGCTGGTCCTGTGCTAAAAGAAATGAGCAAACTTTTGGTTTATCTCATGTATGGTGGAAACGTTTTAGCCAAATGTACTGTGGTGGCTGTGGGGTGACGTGAGATGTGTGTTTGATGGCTGGGAAAGAGAAGGGTTTGGTGTTTCCTCTTTTTTTGCCATGGAGCTCTGGAGACCCCCAGGCTGCATTAGACAGCAGGGTCTAGTCACCAAATGACTTTGCATGATTGATTCAGAAACAACGTATCCAAGGTGGTATTTATTATTGTGGTTCAACCCTCCAGCAGAGACTCTGTAGTTCTTGCACTAGGAAGTGTTTGTAAAGCAGATCTCAAACTGCAATGTTGTCAAGCAATACTGCTGCACTTTAAAAGACAACTGGGTTGATGGTTAGACTATGAGAGTCGGCACTCACCCCCCCTCTCTGACATACCAGAGCTTTTGTCCTTCCTTGGTGGTGGTGGCAGTGTTGAAGTTCAGCAGTCTCAGGGTGAGACTGCCACACTTTGTTCTTCCCTGTGCATTTCCAGTCCTGATTGCACACACCACAGGCAGGTGGCAAATCCTGCACCAGTGCAATCCTGCCACTGCCTGAGCTTGCATAAACAAGCCCCGCTAGCTACAGACATTCTGCCATGAAACGCTTTCCCTGGGGACACTGTGGAACAAAACCCAGCCCGACCTGCTTGTATCCACAGCAGGTGAAGCTGCAGGAACAGCCAGCAGTTCTGCTTGGGTCGGGTTCCCCTGCTTCCAGTTGTGTTACAGTACTTGTGTGTCCCAAGAGCCACTGAGAGCTGTTGCCTCTGCAGGGTGCTTAGAAGGGATTCCAGTTACCGGTGTGCGTTCAGTACTGTTGATCTTTGTTGCTGCAGAGGTGCAGAGGAGTGTCCAGTGTGTAACATCCCCTTGTTCTGGATTTCTTCTAGGCGCCAGTTAATGAAAGCCTCCCTCCTGAGGTTATGGCAAAGTACAACCCAAATCTCATCCCTGTCCACTGCGTTGCCAAGGTAAGTTGAAATGCGCTAGCGCATCGTTGGGAAGCTGCAGGGGATGACTAAGCCTTTGTCCAAGTGTAGTTATCCCCGTGCCTGCCTATCCACAGACAAATGGGGTGGTTCTTACTTGGGATACCTCCCCCTCAGGAACAGAAGTTTCTCAAAGCCCTGCTGATGGACGAGTTAGTGCTGCCCTCACAGTGTGGGGTAAAAGCAGGGCAAGATAGTTAAAGGCAGCTTCAAAAGTAGCCATTTGGCTTCCAAGTGCTGTACTGGAGCCAAAAAGATGCCTCCAGGGGAGACATTTCGTACTTGGCACCTATAAAGCAGCTGAGAAACAGCAAAGTGTTTGTAGCCAAAGCCTGTGCAATTGTACCACGGGAGGCTCTGGTGGTTTCTAACTGTGTGAGGTGGCTGAGGCTTTGAATCAAGTGCCCCTTTCCTGGCTGATGTGTGCTGGGAGGTGCTGCTGGTTGTGTGCTGACCAGGCAGTGCCGACTCGTGCTCTGAACCGCTGGCCGCTCTTGTGCTGTCACGGTGGGCACCAAACGGGAGGCCGCGGTCCTGCTGAGAATCAGCCGCTGGTACAGCCGAGAGCCGCCCAAGGCGGAGCCTGGGTGGCGCTCACTGGTTGTGCCTCCTCTTCCCCCCGCAGCGAGAGGAAGACGTGGACAAGATCGGCACGGTGGAGTACTATGGGATGGGCGGCTACCCCGGCTTCGGGCTGCAGTACTACCCCTACTACGGGAAGCTGCTGCAGCCGCGGTACCTGCAGCCGCTGGTGGCCGTGCAGTTCACCAACCTGACCTACGACGTGGAGGTGCGCGTGGAGTGCAGGGCCTACGGGCAGAACATCGTCTACAGCGACAAGGACCGCTTCCAGGGACGCTTTGATATTAAATTCGACATAAAAAGCAGCTGATCGTAAGCACAACTCTCTTCCTCCCCCCTCCTCCTCCTAGCCATTTAAAAAGAGGTTAAAAAAAA
>VYXF01009892.1:867-33920 GCA_013397295.1 Polioptila caerulea | reverse complement strand
AAAAAAAAAAGAACAAAAAAGAAAACCTACTAGTCTTGAACAAACTGTCATACGTATGGGACCTACACGTAATCTATATGCTTTACACTAGCTTTCTGCATTTACTAGGTTAGAATGTAAACAAAGTGTAGCAATAGCGACAAATATTTATTCTACTGTAAATGACAAAAGAAAACAAAATTGAGCCTTGGGACATGCCCATTTTTACTGTAAATTATGATTCCATAACTGACTTGTAGTAAGCAGTGTTTCTGGCCCCTAAGTATTGCTGCCTTGTGTATTTTATTTAGTGTACAGTACTATAGGTGCATACTCTGGTCATTTTTCAAGCCATGTATTGTATCTGTTTTCTACTTCTTGTGAGCAAAGACTTTTGCTGTCCAAGGTGTAAATACTCAATGGGACTAGAACTGGCATGAAACTTCTCATTATTTTGTTCCTTTTCAAAGAAAGGCCCACCTGTGAGACGATATTTAACAGCACTCCATAAGGCTTCTGGCTTTTCTGTGGTGTTAGGGTATTTTATTTGGAGGGGTGGCAGGGAAACTAACTTAAGTGAAGTTCAAGAGAATAGGTGATTGTGTACTGTGCTTTGTAGCGAATGCTGTCTCTCTCTCCACCTCTTCCCTTATCCTCCAGTATGTTGTGTGAGAGACTGGGTCAGGCTATCACTCTCCTCAGTGATAGGCGTAACTCTTTGCTTTGCACATTTTCTTTTCTTTTTCTTTTTCTTTTTTTTTTTCCTGCTGAAGGCATCGCACACTGTGGTGCTAATGTCTTTATTGAATGTTTTAGCCATTTTCATGGTGGAAGAATTTTATATTTATGCAGTTGTACAATTTTATTTTTTCTGCAAGAAAGTGTAATGTATGAAATAAACCAAAGTCACATGTTTGAAAATAAATCTTTATTTTAAACTTTATAAAAGCAATGCAGTACCCCATAGAATGGTGTTAAATGTTGTCTAAAGTGCAAAACTCTATGTTCTAACATGTAATAATAGCCAGGAGTACAGTGCTCTTGTTGATCTTGTATTTCAGTCAGGTTGAAACATTGGACAAATAAATGAATGAACACACAGTTCTGTGTGCGTGTCTGTTGCGGTAGGTGGGCATGGAACCAGTTAGTTGTCCAGAATCTTGAAGAAGTACTGCACCTGTTTCAAACAGAAAATGCATCTTTATCATTCCCAGACAGTCTCAGCACAAGGGAGTTGAAACGTTTGAAACATTTGAAACCTTGAGCTGTTGCACATCAGCACTGGTGTCTGTTAGTTACTTGTTTTCCCCTCTCCCTACCCTGGATGCCAGGCTGCTGTGGCACCTGCACCTATGCCCATCAGGATCCCAAAAATTCCCTCCCCCATTACTGCACGGGCTCTGTGTTCCAGACACAACCCAAGAGACACAACTGTCGATCCCCAGCGCAGGTTTGAGCTCCCAGCAGCCAGGAGGGAGGCTGCACACTGAAGCCACAAGAGTTTCAGGGCAGCCACTTGCTCTGTGCTGCTGCGGGGCTGGTGGCCAGGGCTGAGGACAGGCTGTGCCTGCTGGGCTGTTCAGATGTGACAAAACATGTGGCAGCTGGCTTCGTGCAGGAGTCAGGCTCACTTTGTGCTGCATGACACAGATTACCACAGAGAATTTCTCCGTGTACAGTGGCAAAACAGGACTATCCTAGAGCAAGTGGCTTGATGAAGCCTTCCTAATTGGGGGACACAATCCTGGAAAAGCAAGAAGCTAAACTCTTTGCCATCTGCTAGAAGGAAAAGCATGTTTACAGTACACTGTGGTGGTTAGGTGCACCCATCTAGCTGTTCCATGTTGTTCCCAAGGAGGAGGTGCCAGCAGAAATCACACCTTCAGCTCTTTCTTTTGCTGCTGTATGTTTATAGTAAGGATTTAAAAAGCTGTGATGAAAGCCCTAAAATACTCCCTAATGGAAGCTCCATCTCCCAAAAGAACTGCAGGCAAGCTGAGCCATTTTGGCTCCCAACAATTTATGGGTTCCTACTGTTACTATTTTGTGTGAGGAGTGGGGATGTTGTTGCATGGCTCAAGGTTTGGTAGGAGCCTCTGCCCCTACAATTCAGTTCCTAGGTGAAAAGTCTGTGACTATTAAAAAAAAAAATCAACACAACAACAAAAAAACTCCAACAAACAAACAAAAAATTCCCAATTTTTAGTTGTATAAGACTCAACTTGTGGTTAGGCACTCAACTCCTTTTTAATTCTCTATATGAGTGCAAAGTCCAAGCATGAACTATTAATAAAGATTCTGGCTTATTCCAGGGGTTGGGATGACCATTGTGGAAAACTTAAAGGTGCTTGTGTTCGCTTCAGCGAGCAAATGTCCGAAAGGCTCCTGTAACACACTCTTAGGGATTGCATATGAAATTAGGCAAAACCAAACCTTTACTCAACATCCCCGCCCCGATCACTTTCTCGTCCCACATCAGTGAAAGCAGAATGGCTGCTCAGATCACTAATTAACCCGGCAGGAAGGGCAGTAGCTATCCCAGCCACATGCCCTGCAGCCGCCCATTGAAAAGTCCCACCTGGTCCCAGGCTTCAGGACAACTCTGCTGCCAAAGGACCACACCCCCAAAAGAAACGCCCTCCTCAATGCACCGGGTCAGACAAGTCCCCTTCTCCCATTAGAAATGCTGCTGTAATTTGTCAGACCTACTAGCAATACAGCACTAGAAGACTGCAGGATGGTTAAAAGAATTCCCAAACAACCAAAGTCCAAGAAGGCCTCCCCCCACCCCGCCACAAGCAGGTGTAGCCACTCCGCTCACCCAGTGGCACCAGTGCTTGGGATACACAACAGCCTTGATTAAAAAGCCACCTTTCACAAGTGGCACTGACAGCCTCACTGGGCTGGAGCTGGTAAACAGCCCTGGGGGCAGAGGGACCACAGGCAGGGCAAGGGCCTCAAGATGTGACATCCAACCAACCCAAATTAAAATCTGCACTCCCTTCAAGATCCTTTATTTGAATCTGTGCTCTATTCACTCTCCTCAGGAAGGCATCGCTTTCCTTACTGCCTAATAAGACAATACATTATAAACTGCCAGTCTGAACATGCTGTTCTTTCTGCCAGATTGACTCAGCATAGTTAAGTATAATTGTAGCCATTAAAGTGAATGTTATCTCCCTTCTTGTTATATGGGACACCTGCATTTCATAAGAGAGACACACAAAAGCACTAGTAAAATAAAAAGCATGGAGAGAGACACACATATATACTTAACAACACAAGCCTTTAAGGCTGTGTCTGCACAAACACTTGCACTAACTCACACCAGCTATGAATTTTACAGCCCTGAGCACTGGCACTTCTGGACGTCTGCTCCCAGCTTGGCCAAGGGCAGGTGTCCAGCACGGGCCAGGCACAGCCCTCAGCGTGGGTGGGGAGCTGTGCCAAGAGCAAAGAAAAAGGACAAGTGCAGTGGGATCTGCTTCTTCCTTGGCAGTAACTCCGTGTGCAGCCTCAGCCTGGGATGCTGATACAACTGCTGCCACCACAGGCCCTGTTTCCCAGCCATGGAGCAGGTTTGATAGAGCTGAGTCAACTCCCACCCCTGCCAGGGCTGCCTCAGCTGGAGCTGCATGGCTGTCCCTGGGATTTAAGTACTGATCCCCCCCTGCAACACACACTGGCACAGGTGAGTGCTGGTCTTGCCCAATGCCTGCTCACTTGTCACTAGCAACAAAAGGATTTGTGCTATCTTAGTCTCCAAAGGCCCCTTGACTGTGTGCAACCAATTTTCCCAGGCTGGGCTGAACAACCTCAGCTCACTTACAACCTGTGTGAAACCTCTTCCTCCTCAATTAGCTTTTATTGGATTGTTCAAGATCCACACACACTGTACTGGCAATGCTCAGACATCAGAACAAGCAACACTACATTTCATATACTGCACAAAACTAGGCGCCAGTATGTTCTCTTTATGTGTAATTATCTTTATGTGGGTCAGCTGCCACCCAGGTCCCAGTAAAACCAGTTAAGAGCTGGCATATCTGTGGCATGCAGGAAGGATCCTTCTCTCTAAGAACCTCACCCTCAGGAGCACGGCAGCGCTGGACAAGAACGATCAGAACTTAGTTACACATCCCATGACCACAGCTATGGTGTTATGAGAAGAATCAAGACTTCAGAAGAACAAAGATTTCAGCACTACCAAGAGATTTGGGGTGCCCCAATCTTCTGAGGCCCAGCTGGAGACACCTTGAAGAACCCCTATTCTAAAAGCACCAGGTCCTTTTCCAAGGGGATTCAGGACTTGGTGATAACTTGCATCAAGCACCCAGAACGGGGGTAAGATACTCCAAAACACCCTGTATTTTAGGAAATACAGTTCCTCTCTTTTCCAAGGTCTGAGCACTGTCCAAACCACAGAAAGGGGAGCTGTGCCAGTACAAAAGATCTGAGCAAGCCTCACATTTGACCAAGGGCAAGGTCAGCCTTTCTGAGCCAAGCGCACCTCTGATCTTTACAGGATCCAAGCGTGACAGAGCACAGATCCACACCAGGAGCTGATCTGAAACCAACCAAACACATTTCACAGATGCCACCCAAATGCCTTCCCAATGATTCTAGCATTCAGGTGTGCTCACTGTTTCCCAGGGATGAGACAGGATCTAATTTAACATCAGTACTCCCCTTGCAGATCCCAGGAACCATCTACCTGCTTTGCAGCATGCAGCCATATCCTCTCTAGCTCCTGTTCAGGGACAAGCTGCAATAATGCTCAGGAAGTAACAACGGGTGAATAATGGTGACCTTCTGGCTCTGACCCCACAAACTGCTTCACTGAGGAGGAGCTGAGAGCTGCTTCAGTTCCATGAAGTTTTGCTTTAGTCACACACTCCCAGCAAAACTCATGTTAATGAACTTGGCTACTCCCTCTGAGCGCTTCCATGCACTACCACAAAGTTTCAGAAGCTAATACAGCAGGCAATAAGCAAATCCAGTCTAATGCCCTGGCTGAGCACAAGCAAGTATCATCTGAACAATGTGTGTCCTAAGTGCACAGAAAGGCCAGGCAAAATGATAAAGAGGGAAGCAAATCAAGTGAGACAGCCAGTTTTCCGAGGGAGAGCAAAAGATCTTGGTATAAACATAGGGCCCTGCACAGGTTCAAAGTGTGCTGAAGATTCCAAGTGTAAGAATTACAGGCACTTACAATTTAACTCTCCTTTTGTCCAGAAAACAATGCAAACAGCAATGCTGGTGAGAGGTGCCTGCTGAGCAGCTTTGGAGTCAAGAGTTTTTGTCCACAGGCCAGACTCAGGCATGCCTTGGGCAGCAGCAGTGCACAGGTAGAACTGCAACCTCAAAGAAACCCTGGCACTGAAAGGATACCTCATTTCCCTTGTTCCCCTGGGCTGGCAGTTTTTGATAAAAGACCCTGTTAGTCTCCTTCATGGCAGAAGGCAGGGGGCTGACAGGGTGACACACTAGCAAGAAAAGGGCTGAGTTCACCGATTCCCTTCTCATCCATCACCAAAAAGGTGACAGTCAGTCCTTCCTCATCTCTGCAGAATCAAAACTGGCAGCTGGGCGATGGAAGCCTTTTCCATCCCTGTATCCATTTAGAGCCTGTCAGGAATCTTGGTGCCTTCCACACAGCTAGACAGACACTCACCAGCACCCTCTCCCTAAACCCACCACGATGCTCTTATCTCCTTGGTCAGTGTAGGCACCCAGACACATGATAAAGACTCTGAAACCAAAGTTTCAGCACCAGTACGCTGCCCTTAAACATTTAGGTCTGATAGATTTTTACATGTTATCTCTCTTTGAGGTCATAAGTAGGAAACAAAAAGCTTTTTTTTGCCCATTAACATTGGTTTGTACATCTGCATGAACTCACCAATGCTGTTAGCAAGCATATTTGCTAACACCTAACATCTAAACCACACTTCTGCTACAGTTCACTCAGCTGATTCATATGACTAAATCATTAGATTAACACACCAAACCCCCCATGGATTCATACCATCCTTTCAGACACAAGCACTCCAGAAAGAAAACTGGTTGTCAAATAAGATAGACTACTTACTTACTATTGTATGTGTTCTGAAAATAGAGTTATTTTCCCACACAAATCTGAAGGTTTAGTTTGTTCAAAAAAAAAAGGGCAGGTTTATCACTCTTGCCTCTCTCCCAAATGTCACACAATGTAAGAAATAAAGCCAGCCAGGCTGCCCAAGACAGAACAATTTGTACACATGCACTTCAACTATCCACGTTAATTTCTTAAGTATACCTGGGATAAAAACCCCTATGCACCAAAAAAAACCAACCTTGCAACAGAAGGTTTTATTACATAAGCACTACAGGGTAACACAGAGCCCACTGTGCTTTTACGTTGTGTGCTGTTAACACAGTCACCTCAAGAATTGTGTATCACTATGTTCAACTCCAAAAACACAGTGAAAGAGAAGAGCAAGGGAAGTTACTTGGAAATTGTAACAATAAAATAAAAGATTAGAAAAATGTGAACTCTGAACAGGATGGAAATGAGAGGACAAGACAGTAGTTCATTGTACCACAATCACAAATACCAAGAAAGTGAGTTTTATGCTATTTACTTGAAGAAAAAAAATGAACTCCGAAACTACTTTTAAATAACATGTTGTTTTTAAATCATGTGTAACTACTGTGCTGACTCAGATCACTGAGTTTTGAAGCATAGATACTTGTAGATTTAACAAGAATGTACAGGTTCATTGAAACTCCTCAGTCCCCATCATAAGCCAACTGCTCTGTAGCTGGAGCTGAACATATTAGTTCAGAACTCTCCCACCCGGAGTTCTACTTCTTATTTAGTAACATCTTTGGTCACCATCAGAACACATCAATGGCCTGGTAGAGCCACTGGAATGAAATAAAGTGTAAGATCCCACCTCCCATCAGATGTGACAAACTCCAACATGACAGCAAGTACTGCTTTCCTGAGGATCCCAAGCAGCTCACTGAGTGATCAGGATCACTGCCTCTGCACTTCACACTTATCTTGAGGGACATTTGCTTGCCTGCCTCACAGTCAGGAGTTGCTGTGGAGGTCTTGTAGGATGCCCTTGAAGCAGCGAGCTGAGGTGAGACAAGACACCATAAGAGCACCACAGGGGTCAGTGCAAGCTGCAAACGCATCCCAAGCACTGGATAAATACACTGAAAAGGGCCCCTACTGCTCATACCTGCAGTACCTAAGTAAAGCCAGGTTTGGATGTGTTCATACAAGCCACAGACATTACCAGTGCTGAGCAAAGTCTCTCCAGCCTGCTCACGAAGCACTGACAGTCATGGTCCTCATGAGTTACCAGGTTATGGCCAAGAGAGGAGGAAGAGATCACACAGTGACAAGAATATGTTTTCCAATCATATCACAGATTCAAGCGAGGATGGAAGAAGCAAACGAATAAAGCAGAAGGCACCCAGCATTTAGCGCCCTTCCCGAGAAACTGTGATGTTCAGCAGATTATTATTCGTGCAGGAGACCCAAAAGGCTACACATGGCAAGAGTGTTAAAATTACAAAGATGAGACAGCAACAAAATATCCTGAAAGTAACAACCAATCAAAGGCACCACCAGCAGGGGCCTTGCATGCACACACCGCCACAAGCTCCTGTGTTGACTGCGGCTCACTGTGCTGACAGGAAACATCCCATCGGGCTAATGACATAAATTCCCCAAGCAGAGTGCTCAAAGTACCTTCTGAGAGATTCACTGAATCTAGAAAGCTCCATTTCCCTGAGGAATGGGTGAGTATTAAAAGGCCAAGAGTTTGTTTCGAGTCTCATCAGCTTTCAGAGATTTCAACACTACTGCTGAGTGCTGAACCATGTACTGCCATGGCAGGACTGGACTCAGCACCTCAGTGATCAGCAGTGGCTGGACTAAGGCAGCCACCTGAGGAAGCCCACAGTTCCTGGTTTGTGGCTGCACAATCTTGGCACACTGTCTCTCCCCAGCAGAACAGCAGTGACTGGCACCAATGTAGAAGGAAACTTGCCCACTTAGCAACTCTGAATACTTCAGAGAGAATGGCCTTTTGCTCAGAGACTTGCTGACATGCCAGTGTATCTCAGGAATAGTTCAGGATGCATCATTCCTGTCTATGCGCCAGTGCAATTAGGGGTTAAAGATAAAGAGGAAAAATGCAGCTCTTACTGAAACCAGAAGATGCTGTGTGACTTCAAGGAGCCCTAGACTACAGCCAACATCCTTTCAGGTGACCAGTGCCATCCTGTTTTGTGTTTGCAGAGCTGCTAGCACAGTGTCTAAGCCCTCAGCACTAGGACAGCACAAAACCAGTAGTGGCATGAGACTAGGCTTTGAATCATTAGCTATTATTAATTATGAAAGAAGAAGTAGTTTCTTGAGCTTGACAAACTCTAAACTCAGTATATCCCATGACATTACCATCTATGATAGACAGGAAACATTATTCACAGTTTTCTATTCATATTAACACTTTTGGCTTTGGGTTTTTCCTCCCATGTTCCACATATATTTCAATGCATATGTGAAAACAGCTGACTTAAATTCTCCTCTTAATTACTGCTGGTTGATGGTAGTCAGTGAAGGAAGCTGCACTGAGAAGGGAAGGGGTAAACCCTACACAGGAAGCACCAGCAGAGCTAATAATTTGACTATTTGACCTCTGAGAGGGAGGTGGGAGTCGCAACTGGCAGAGGTCAATAACAGGAAACCACATAAAAATTTATGTGCCTCTCATGGCATGTGTGTTATAGAACAACAGTGTTTCTCTTACCCCCCAAATAAGGTGCAGGGCCCCTTGCTCCAGAAATAAAGGATATTCTGAGCTTCTACGTGGCTGTACAACTACAGCATGACCTTACTGCTCTTGCTGTATAAGCTGTTCCCCTGGGCTTTTTTGTCTTCTTTGCTCTAAGTTTGCCCATGCTGCAGCTGAGCTGCAGCCCAACTGCTGCTCTGCTTCAGCTGGAGGAAAAGGAGAAATAGAAAAAGGACCCGGGCTTTTTGGTTAAAAATGAGAACATGCTGAGGGGAAGAAAGAAGGCAGCAGCCTCAAAGACAGAAACTGGGCCTCACATGAGTTATCAAGAAGTGTCACGCCTTCCCTCCACCTTGACCTCCCCTCCACAAAATTACTTTGCTCAGCGCAACACAAACACGTGCCAAAAGCCAAGCCCTGTTTATCACACAGGTTACCTTCAGGATCAGGTGAAACTTAAAGAGCTTTGGCAGCTGCTTGGTTCACACTCATTAACTTCTTCTCTCTGGCACTTATAAACCTCAGACTTGGCAGAACAAGGGGTAACTGGACCTCGGATTTTACCCAGAAGTGGAAGCACAAGAGGTGAACTATTTCACAACTCTGTTTAAACAAGTTCCTGGTTTAGTTTGCCTGTCTGGACCACAAGTATAATAATTATACAACCTATGCTTAAAACAAGACTGCACGTGACCTAATAATACAAAAATCTTTAAAAGAGAAATCACCAACATCTCCAATATCCATCCATCTATTACTGCTATTTTTAATTCTTAATTTCCTTCAGGAAGGCCTAGGCAAAAGGATTACTTAATTCTCTGTACAAGTATATACACAACATCAGGGAACATAGCAAGACAACACTGTAGGGCTGGTTAATGTGTTTGGATACGCAAAAACACCGCCAAGTAAGATTAAGTTTTCCTACACTCCAGATTCTTTCCAACCTGTTCCCACAACTATTGGATAAAAAGTCTCAGAAAGTTTAAATGGAGAAGCACTTGAACCATAACAACCATTATCTGATAGACCGCCCTAGAAATCATCTTGTACCAGGAGAGACTGAAATTTCCAACTGACAGACAAAAATAGCGATGGCTTGGATGGAAACTTGGGAGAAAAAAGTGCTAAAGCCAACCTCCCTTAAACCACTCAATTTTTACTACTTTTCATTGGAAACAGTGAAAAGTATTTTACCCTGGATTATGCAGCTCAGTATGGGCCTCTAATAAAAGACTTCATTGCAAAATTGCTGTATGACTGAGTGAAACAATGGCTTCTTTATTACAATATTTTAAAGGCTCCTGAGGGAAATGCGGACGGCTGAAATGCCCTCAGTGAAAGGTTCATTGCCATGCTATGCACTTCTGCTGTGTAATGTTTTACAAGCTGGGCTGCTCTGTGAATGGGGAGAGTTAGTTCTCGGCTGGCAGAGGCAGCTTACCTAATACCAGACAAGTTAATCGGTAACAAGCAATGCAGGAGACCTTTGTTCCAAGTGTGACACACACAAATTCCACACTAAGCACATTGACGATTCTGAGAGTTACTCATTGACATGCTTTATTAAATTGCTTGGACTATACCTCAGTGCACCAAAAAGGACGCATTTTACAAAGCTACATCCTTCTGATGCCTTCTGTCCTAAGCTGCTGCACTTTAACCTCAGCCCACAGATCAGCTCATTACTGGTACAGAAGCATTTCCAGGGTGGATGACAGTGAGCACCTTGCAGCACACCCGTATGTCCAGACAATGGCAGGGAGCAGCCAAGGAGGCAGCATTCAGGAAAAGGCAAGCTGGGAGCCAGCAGAGTGCTTCTGTAACAGGAAGTGGTTCTGGAAGCATGTGTGGTGTTCCCCTCTCCAAAGTGAGTGCTCCCCCTGTCCACTCTGAACAGCTTGCTAAAATACCACCCTGCCCTCAGCCTCCCTGAATAAACGGAAAGGGAAAGGAGAAATAAGATATGCTTCTCCTGGCACAATCTGGAATGCCAGACCAAGGACAGCTGGCCTCTAGCAGGTGGAATACACACTGCACCAAACCTTAGGAGCAGCGCAGCTCTTAACACTTGGCAGATCATTCAGCTTATACCAAGTCTGAGGAAAACTATCACAGTTTTCATTGGCCACAGTGCCAGCCTGGACAAAACACTTCTGCTGAACTGAACCATTTGGTCACTGCTTACTGTACAGTATCATCTCCCACCTCCCCAAGGCCAGATTCAGGCAGCTGAACTTCCAATGCCAGAGCTGTGGGAGCCTCTGTCCAGCAGATCACCACAGCTGACCTGTCCCTAGGCGATATTACTTTATAGATATCTATAATATCTATAATATCTATTATATAGATATTACTAGCTCTAATTACTAGCTAGGAGCAGTAAGCCAGCCCCACTGCCTCAAGGCTGAGCAAAGGAACAAAGAGCCTGCCTCCAGCACTTTGTCGCACAGCCTGCCAGTCCCTAGCCCTACACTTGAACACCACTGCACCGCTGAAATTCAAAGAAGTGATAGGGAAAAAGCCAATCATCATGACAGCTCTCTCAGAAGACAGATGAAACCCACTCTTCTTTGATAACAGCAAAGTCATCCCCCTTTGATAGGTCATTTTCGCGTCTGTGAGTGCCACAAATAGCTCTGAGGCAAGGGAGAAGGCCAGCAAACGATACTCGAGGAGGTCCTCGCTCCTGCCTGTCTGGAAAGCTGCCCATGACACTGAAAGCTGACACGGCTCTGCGGTGCCCATGCCCAAGGGGGAGCCTGACGCAGCCGGCAGCCATGCGGGGGCACACGCAGCGCCAGCTCGGAGCGCCGCAGGGACACGGCATTGGGAAGGCACCTGGCACATCCCCCGCTCCCATGAAAAGTGGCTCGAGAGATCACCCCGCTGCAGTCCCACTCGCAGCCCAGCAGGCACACAAAGGCACGGGTAAGCACACACCCGCAGCAATTGTCGCGATATTGTCCAAGGATTAGTCACCTAAGAACAGCGTCGCCCTCGGCAACAGGGAGAGAAGGCTGTTTCACCCAGAACTCAAGTTTTATCCATCCCACAGCAAATCCTTTTTCATGCACATCTCGCTGAGGGCAGCGTCCTCTCCCTCTGCGTCTAAGTACACACACACAAACACACGTATGGCTATTAAGGGCCTGGTAATTCTGCAAAGAAACTCCATGAGACTGACTGACTGACTGCCCCAACACCATGGCACAGGAACACAAAGCCAGCGTGGGTGGCTCAGCAGGCTGCACTGCAATGGAGAGACCTTTCAAGTTACCCCAGATGTGTGCATTCTATCATCTCCAGAATGATTTTCTGCACTGCAAATGCCCTCATGGAACTGCTCACACAAAAACAAAACAAAACAAAACCAAAACCTTGAACTGCACAGGATGGGCAACAAGTTACAGGCAGAGCATGCCAAAGCCCAGAAATTCTGGTTTTGTTATAACTGCAGTTCTAGGCTACCAGTTTTTTTAATTATGTGGTTTCCTGCATAATCTGAAAGGTACTGAGCCACTTGAGACCGAGGGAACTGAAGTGTGTGTACAGCACCACCTCCTGTGGGAAGTTTTACTCACTGTAGTTTCAGTGATGTGAATAAGGCCTTTATGACTGATTTTTAATTTGCCCTCCCTTCTTTAAAGAGGGACACAAACTGTGAAGTCTGGTAGCCACAATACCTTGTATCACTACTTTGATTATGAACTATGACAGGTATGATCAATTTTAAGGAAACTTGTTCTGTCTAGAGAATGATGATTCGTCAGAGCCAATGGTTTGTAAGCTTCTATTTCAATCAGGTATTTACTAGAAATGCAAAGACAGTGAGTTGAGAAACAGAATCATCTTTCACCACATGTAGATGACACATCTCTAGTCTGGTAAAAAGAGCAGTTCCTTGGCATATAAAATATGCATGTTCCAGTCCTGGCTCTACCTGACTCAGAAGGAACAGGAAAGCAGGTGAATACTGTAATTGCTTTCTCCAAATAGTACCTGCTTTATACAAAACAGAAAAGAAACCTTGATGAGAGGGAGAGCTGTACCTGCTTTGGATGTGGGAAACAAATGCAACTGCCAGCTCTGAATGAATGTCCTACACAACATCAGCTGCTGGTTGAACCTTCAATCATGAAACTGCATCATCTCACAAATACTCCATTGCTATCATCTGCCTTCCCTACTCTTCCTCCTTTCTTTCCTCTTCTCATTAAAACGGGAAACTGATGACAAGGCTGAGAAAACAGACTGTTCTGAGCTATTTGTGTCTATTGTCACTTGTAAAAATACATTTTGTACTGATAAGAGGACACAAAAGTCTATGAAGTGAATAAGTGCCTGACCCAGTAATTCAAATCATCTAAGAGATTTCAGGGCAATATTCACACTCTTGTATCACTAGACTAGGAATAAAAAGAGCACTTGCAGCTCTACAAATGAAAACACACTGATTTTTCTACTGTGACCAGTTACATTTAAGGCTCAACTGCATCTTCCCTCCTTTCTTGAACCAAAGTGAGTTATTCATTAATTCTGATATTCTTTAGTCACTGCCTAAAATGTGAAGTAGTTTGTAGAACAAAGACAGGAGTTAAGGGTCATACTGATGGGAGTAAGTGCTTGTATTTGCTTTTGGGGTTGGTTTGTTTGTTTGAGGGGGTTTTAAGATTAAAAGTGAACTTTCCTTTTTTCAGATCCACGGAAAAGAGATCTAAAAGAAAAACATTAAAAAAACTGCTGTACTACATTATTTAAGTATAGTGTTCTAAACTAGGTGCACAAGCTGACCCTTATTTAGTTAATTAGTCCCTGTTGTTCCCAAGACAGTGTTGTTCTGTCTCCTTTCACCGAGTACTCCTTAGTCATGATTTTGGGGAGAAAGGTCACAACCTTGCCCTTCCTAGTGACAGTCAAGTAAGTGCAAAATACCAAAGCCACCTAGAGTTTGGCTGTTAACTTCAGGAAGCATTTTATCTAATCCTCAACTACCTATCTCATCTCCTCCAAGAAGTCTCCATTTGTGGACAATGAGAGAGCAGCTGCCATTGCAAAATCTTCAAATTTCAGCTAGATTTGAAACTGTGATGAAAACTGAAGAGAAGGATGGAGAATCTTAAGACAGCATCTGGCACTAAAAATACCAGAGTTCTCAGGAAGGCACCAGTGTGTTCCCTTCTACAAGGGAACATGCTTCTGTTGTGCTTCCATAAACACTATGCATTTAAGGCCCATTACAGAATATCTGGTCAACCAGGGATCTCCCCTTTCCATCTCCATTTGGTTCTGGAAGTTCAAAAGTCACAAAACCAATTAACACACAAACTAACCTATTCAGCTTTCTATTAACAGTGTCAACAGCAGCAGTTCCTCCACATTTCCTCCAGTTTCCCTTGGGCATGCAGTGCATACACCCTGTGTGCATACAGGACATGCAGCCACAGCAGGAGCCAGGACTGTGGCAGGGACATCTAATAAGCTGCTTTAGCATAAACAGTGTAAATACTCCACACACCATGCAACAGGTACAGCCAAGGCTTCCTTTGTACAAACCCACTGCGCTCAATTCAAAACATTCACTGCTTTATTTACTCACTAAACAACACTGAGCAACATCCTTTACAACTGCTGGCTTAACCTGGGCTGTTACAGAAGAAACTACAGATTGATGAACAGGCGTATTCTGCACACAATTTTGCCTATGGTAAAAAAGGATCTTACATCCCTTTCACAAAAAAATACAATCAATAAATGACTGTCAAAATGATCAGACTGCACCAGGAACTGCAAGGTGTGTAGTCAGAGTAATACTAGATCAGCAGCTTTGGTTATAGCTGAGCTGCGGGATTCAAAGGACAAACACTCGTAATGGAGACACTTAAGAAAGAATGCCAGCCTCAGTTTTTGTTTTGGAGAAGCAATTCTTGCCTCACTTCTAGTAGTTCTAAACTCAATTTAAACAACTAGCAAAATCTGCTTTGCACCAACATAAAAACAGACTGTGGAAAATTCTGATGGAGTACTAAAATGTTCTTTAAGGTTTGGCCTGTTTAATTTTTCTCTTACATGCTATGCCTTTTGTTCTGCTGCCAGTGGAAAACCATGGCTGAGGAACTTCAGGCATGTGGTGAAAAATACCTGTTTGCTTGTATAAAACCTAAGGGAACAAACTAAAAGCTGTCAATTTTTAATGACATCCTGAAAACGCTCAAAAAAGCTGCAACTTTGTTTATGCTGGTTGCCATTCTCGGTGTTGAATTTCACTAGTCTGTGCCTTAAACTAGATGGGATTTCCTAGCAAAAGCACTTTAACCCACAGGTTATTTCATAGAGGGAGATGGTGATGAAGTTAGCTCTTCCTCACTCCCCCATGAAACCAATATTTTGGCAATGTAAAATTATCTAGGTAGGACAACATTTGCTGCTCCACAATTCTGCTATACCTGGCAGCAAAGCACTCACAGATACTTACAGACAGCAAAAAATAAGATGTGCATGCCCTGGAAAAGCATCTCCATGGACACAGAGATCCATCCAAGATTACACACCACTTCAACCCCCTGCTATGGACCTCAGTTTTGAGGCACAGTATTAAGTGAATGAGCTTGTTCTGGTTTTCATAGTGAGTATTTCTGTCTTAACAAATTCCCTTAATTTAACATTTTCTCATTTTATTGGACTTTAATCAGAAAGTAATTGTGAAGTTAATATAAAATACAGGAAGTATTAACTGATGTGTGGAAGTATGACTGTCTACAAATAAACCTGGGCCCTCTCTGGAGGATTTGAATCCCTAGTGCCTGTAATATTACAAGCTCCACACAAGCTCACTGTAGAGACAATCTAGATCAGGAATCAAGATGAATGATCCAAGAAAGGGCTAAGAAAGTGTCTCTGCAGAAGCACTGTTAGGTACTGATGTTCAGACCCAAGGACACAAACAGACAAAGAGAAGACTCCTGATTATCATTCCATTGAATACTTCATTGTACTATATCCATTCAAGAAAACTGCATGGATGAATTTTTTTACAGTGTCAGAATTAACTGAGTCAAATGCCGTTAATAAACTCTCTCTTTTTGTGTCTAGTCTGTTCTACAACACAGCTACTCCACATGGAAAACACACAGTGGCTTAAAAAAGTGTCAAGAGAAGGCAACTTCCTGTGACATATGAGAACATGTTTGTCTAGCAAGCCTTACCTCTAGAAGTCCATCTTCAGGCAGGTCTGTGCAGTGAACAGCATTCTGAACCTTGTCCTTCCCAAAGACAGCACGCAGAGTTCCAGGTCGGAGGTGACGGGCCAATGCCTATTGAGCACAAGCAAACCAGAAGACCTTTGTGAACCACACTGTTCCTTTCTATCCTGGATGCAAGAGAACCTTATAAAGTAAAACATTACTATGCTCTTAAAATATGTGCAGTATATTAAAGTATGTGCGGTACACTATAAAATCTGTAGTACACAGATTTAAAGCAGCCCTCAGGAGGAGGACTTGTGGCTGTTGGTGGACAAGAAGGTTGACACTACTCCACAACATGCCAGTTGTATCCTGGGCTGCATAAAAAGCAGCATGGCCACCAGGGTGAGGGAAGGGATTCTCCCCCACTGCTCCACTCTGGTGAGACCCCACCTGGAATGCTGCATCCAGCTCTGGGGCCCCCAACATAAGAAGAGCGTGGACCTGTTGGAGCGAGTCCAGAAGTGGGCTATGAATGAAGCACCTCTCCTGTGATGACAGACTGAGACAGTTGGGGTTGTTCAACCTGGGAATTCTCCAGGGAAACCTTAGACCAGCCTTCTGGTACCTAAAGGGGGCTACAACAAAGCTGGAGAGTGACCTTACTAGGACAGGTAGTGATGAGGCAAGGGTGAATGGCTTTAAACTGAAAGAGAGCAGGTTTAGAAAAATATTAGGAAGAAATTGTCCACTTTGAGAGTGGCGCGACACTGAGATGGGTTGCCCAGTTGTGGATGTCCCATCCTCAGAGGTATTCAAGGACAGGTTAGAGGGGGCTCTGAGCAACCTAGGTGAGTGGAAGGCTATGGCAGGAGGGTTTGGAACTACTTGATCCTGAAGATCCCTTCCAACCCAAGTCATTCTCTGATTCTATAAAGAGAGAAATTCCAACCTGTACTACACACATAGAAAACTGCTGAAAACACATGACCAAGACTATGAATACCTGCTTGAAATTGGGCCAATTGACCCATGTTGGGTGGCATGCAGGACCCTTTGTATTGCAGATACACCTTACTGGTACTTGTATTAACACAGTTAGCCCGTGTTAAGACCTTTGCAGCTCTCAAGCACAGGATGCGCTGTCCATGAGCAGACACAAATGTGCTGCTTTACAGATTGCTTCCCTTAACACAGAGCTGCTTGCTTCAGAACCCAACATTTGTGAAGTCCAGCTGCTGAACAACCTCTCAGCCTTCTCCTTTGACACTGTGACTAGTGTCAACATCTGATCCCTTCTAAGGATCAGTCCAGACTCTCTATCTTTCTTTGATCTTTTAAATTAACATTTCAATACTCCATCTACAACGACAAATACCTCTTAGGCCTCTCAGAGGCCTTTTTACTACAGCAGATACTCAGGTCCTGAGATAAAATTCCTCCCCTACATCTTTACTGTGGTTTTTCTTGGAGGACTGCCTTCATTGGCTCTCCCCTCCATCATACTCTTTCTTTCAAGCCACAATGAAGTCCTGCTGTACTTCTCTGCACTATCACCTTGCACTGTTGTATTCTAACCCCTTTCCTGTGCCACCCATGCACTTGGCCTCTCTTCCCAACACCCTGGAGGCTCTTCTCCAAGATCTGTCTCATGCACAGTGAAATTAACCTGGTTTTCCCTCCTTAAAACCCTTTGGATGTTCCCCCAGGAGTGCCTGTGAGGGGACAGGTGAATGACAAGCTCACACTACAGCTACTGAACAAAGAAGAGAACTCTTTCCTTGCCAACAAAGCCTTCCTCAGCCCCTTTCTGAATAGGCACTGGGTACACTAGGGTGTAATCGATTTTTGCCAGTGCAGTTTCACTGCGCCACTCCCGGGTGTTTGTTTCAGTGTCACAGCTGGAGGTTCCTGTTCCCAAAATTGAGTCATCAAACTGGATTTTCCAAGCATTTCTTAACTTTCAGTGTCAAATGGGTTCGAATTGACTTCATCAGTAGCTCTTAGCTGACCTGGAAAACCTTGCACAGGTACAAAGGAGAACCAGACCATGATGTACAGTCCATTCGGGGATGGCTGTGAGTGTTTTAAGCTAGTCCCAAAAGACCTCACAAGAGCATTATCTGACAACATCCCTTCGTCTACTTTCCAGCTTCACCCATTGTTTACAACTCATTATCAAACTAAGACAATTGTAATTTAAGGGCAAGAACTTCCTACAGCTCAGCAAGTCCTAGATATTTTCCTGTCATAACAGTTAATGATTATTATGATCTGTTATCCACCTAGAAGACAATTAAACTGCTTCAATGCTTGGAGTGTGCATAACCCAAAACATGATATGAGGAGAAGTTTAAGTTCCTCATTGTTACTGTGGGTACAAGATCTTTTGATATGAATGTCAAGGACATTTGAATAAGACACACTCAACATCAAACAAATTCTGCTTCAGAGGAAAGTTCAAGAGTTTCACTTAAAAAAAAAAAAAGCCCCAAGGAGAAATAAATCCTCTTCTACATGGTCCTCATTAAAGGTTTGAGATAAGGAAGTCTGCTGGAGAAACAAAAGTCACATGCCAGTTAACTACAACTATGTGACACTTTAATCAAGCCTTCCTTCAAGCAACTGTTGATTGCAGTAACAACTAGCTGTCAGGAAGCCAGCAATAGCACCAGAACTTTCAATCATTTTAATGAAAGTTTGGGAAAGCTAGAAAAAATGATCATGGCTATGAAACTTTCGGGAACACTTTAGAAACAGCTGAAGTGTAAAAAGCTAAAGCTTGGTATTTTATATGCTGTTTACTTCCTATCCATCAAAAACTCTTTTGCTCAAACTGTTCTGTCCTCCAACAGGTCCAGAAATGCTGCTTCTCATGAAAATTCCACAAGATTTTCCTTGACTCATCTTCCTCATCAAACCCACTGATTTTTTTTATTTCACTTCTGTTTTTTAAGAGCAGCTATGGTCTCCTGACTTACCATTCATCCTAAGCCATCATTTCTACTTCACAACTTCATGACAAAAGACATCACATTTCTTCTTGCAGACTCTCTCTCACTAACATGGGCAAGAGCTCCTGCTGTTACACTGTGCAACCCTCTGTTCCTCCTTCCATTTTTCAGTGCAGGTTGCTACACATTCTAGTGCCCTCCTGAAACTCATGCACAAAGAGGGATGCATTCCGTTCTGACTGGGGTTGCACTGGATCAGAAATGCTCAAAGGTAGGTCCTTCAGCACTTTACACTGTTAGCACCTGATTAGTAAGAATCTAAATAAGCCTTTGTTTCATCCTGTTTGTTAACTAATGGCAAGAGTCTCTGCTTTTATTTACATAGCAAAAAAAAGTACAATAATTGTAAATTCCAAAGTTTTACTATGCCACTGCTTTCTTATTACACCACTGAGAAATCATGAAGAAACAAGGCCTCTGTAAATGATGGAAATACAAAGAGATGTACAGCTCATATATTGTGACCTCGTGTAAGTACGGCTGGAAATCTTGGGAACGTTTCAGGGAAGAAGAGAGTTCATTATGGAACTTCTTGCTCATAGCAAGTATTAATATTCACTCTGGTCCATGATAGGAAGCTTACCAATCATTTTGTTTATAGAGCCTCATCTGTCACAACAGGGAGATACAAACAGTGGGCTTTGGGTTGGTTTCCCCTGCTCTACCATCCCTTCTAAAACCTTTTTCCTAAGCTTTTGTCTGAGTCTAGTTCCTGGACTATGCATTTTGTGCAACGGTTTTCAGAATTTTTGTGAAAGGAGTTGAGAGTGGGATGATGGAGGAGTTAGGAGCAGCCACAGCTCTACCATATGCACGAGAGGAGACTGATGTGTGTGTGCTGGAGCTTCATGTGCATGTGTAAACAGGGATGACACAAAACTGGCACCTGACACAAGAAGACACTGTCTATGGCAAAACAAACCAGGGCTGCTGTACCAGAAAGCTTCATCCTCTTTGGTCTAATTCAGCAGGTTATTTGATCACCCCTTACAGCTGGGCTTTGATCTGCAGATAGCCCTTTGAAGATCCTTATCCCATGTGAGATACTTCATGCATATATTTCACTTTTCTCTTTGTCCTGTAACTGTGTCCAATGCAACACTGCCTGCACGAAGTACTTAGCACATTTCTAAAATTTTTCTGTTTTTACACAAGTGAAAGGAAACAAAAATGTCACCAATGCAAGTAATATGTCAAAATCAAACTGAAAAAATCATAAACATATTCATATGCAAAGCTCATTAACTGCTTTTCCTCCAAAAGGCCAGGGTTTTTTCATGGGTTGGATGGAAGTTATACAGAATAGTAACATGTATTCCAGCCAAAACTACAGATTTCAAGGAAATTTAGCCAAAACTGCGAATTTCAAGAAAATTTGGCCAGATTTTTTTAAGCACTGTCCTGAATGTTTAATTCAGGGTATCTAGAAAGGCCACTGAACAGATCAAACTACACAAAGGAACTTTTACAGCCTAAAATTTTGTTCTTCTTAAACACAAACTAGAATTAAGAAACCTTGAAAATTTACTGTCCCTCTTGAATGAAGCAGATTAAAAATAAGAGTTTGATCAAACCCTCTCTAGCTACAGTGTGCTCACTGGGCAGGTTTCTTCTTTTAGTTTTGCTTTCAGATCAGCAGCAATCAGAGGATTTTTTGGGCTGTAACAGACTGCACAGATCCCTCTACACTTGCAATAAAACAGTTTTCCTACTCTAGCTGAGCCCTGGCTGTGTGCCTGCTCCTTGCTCTTCTTGGCATTCCTCATTCATCACTTTCTGAAGGCTTTGTGTTGATTCGGTCTCACCACCTCTGCCTTCCCCACCCTTAACTCATGAAGCTTTTTCTTTCTGCAGTTCTCCATGCCCGGCTGCTGTCAGGAATGGGATGGTCCCTCCCTCCCCTTGAGGGTGCTACCTAGTCCAGAAGGCAGAGCCAGCCTCAGGCAAACAAGCAAGTGCCTTTCTTCTTCTAAGGACCAGCTATGCCCTTGTCAAGAGAACAGAACACACATTAACTGTGAACAAATAAAATAATGTAAATTCCATCACTCACTTTGGAATTTCTCTGGCTGACCTTTAGGCATTGGAAACCCTACCATCTCATCCAAGCAAGGCACCTGAACTTCTCTGTAGTGCATAAAAACAATCTAAAACAAGATTTGCAGCACAGCAGTTATGGAAGCTAAGGAAGAGTAAGTGCCTCTCTCTTAGCATCATCATAGCTCTTCAGGTTACTTTTATTTTCAGGGCATTTTAGCATCAGTCATTTCAAACACTGATGGTTGCAGTAGGGAGCTGGACAAAATACTCTTTCCTACAAGCCATTTGCAAAAGGTAACACAATAAAAGCAGTACAGTCTTTGTCATACAAAACAGGATAGTAGACAAGCATCTCCTGCAACGATGATCAAAGCTACAAACACTTTGTAACACCCTAACACCATTGTTACTGTGAGAACAACCTCAGATCAGTCCAAGAGATTCTTTATGAAAACTCTCCTCCACAGATAAATGCATAAGTGTCAAAAGTGAAATCTGTGGTCACAGGTGACCTTGTGCATGACACCAAAAGGGCTAGCTTGCCTTAACATGCTTCACAAGTTTTCTTTGCAGCTCATACTCCCTCCAAACTCCAGCCAACCACTTGTGACGTGTGTGCTTCCTGACTTGTTACCTCAGCTGGTTTATGTTGCTCAGTTTCATGCAATAGGTTGTTTGGAAATCAACATCAGCTGCTGCAGAACACAGAAATTTTCTACTCCTGCAGCAATTCAAGGTCCAGTTCATCACCCCTAAATGCAGTACCAACCTTTCTGTCTCTATTACAGAGAAAAATTACATAAGATGGTGGTGCTGTTGCCACTATAAAAACTTCACCTGGGGAAAAGTTGTGCCTTGAAACCTGGGGTCTGCCTATAGGAAGGTACTTCATATAAAGCTTCGAAATACAAAACCAGGTCAGGGTTAAAGAGCATGCAAGAGGCTTCCTTCAGCTTACATTTCACAAACCAATCCAGAACAGAAGTCACTTGTTGACAGTGACACGTTTTGTCTTTGTGTTCCACATGAGCTGCAGCAATGTTATGTACAAATACAGAGTCAGTATCAAAGGCCTTGCACAGCCTCCAAGGCAGTCAGTGTTAACCTGATAGTGCTTTTGTACTTTCCACATATCACAAAAAAAAAAATCAGAACAACCTCCTTTAAACACACACACTAAACTCCCCTCACCTTTTCATCTTTATCACAAGACAAACTCAAGAACCTGGAAAAGTTGCATTCAATGTTCTTATAATATTTAGCTTAATGGTTTCTCCCCTTAGCACCATGCACTTCACCTAGACTTCCAGGTTGTCTTCTCCTGGCTTGTGATGGCAGAATAGATCACTCATTGTCCATTCTGACAAGGTTCTCATACTTTTAACTGAGCCAAGTCTGTGTGCACATAGTTCTGTACATGAAAGAGTAAAGGTTTGTTCAGCAAATGAATTGATCCAATCCAGGCAATAGCAGTCAAATTTTCAATTGCAAGGCCCATAAAAAGTACATCTGAGGAGAAATTCTTTCCAAAATCAAACAATTTTGCAACAGTAGCAGCAATTTCTCAAACCATAGTTTATTTTATTATGTCAGCTTACTCTTTTCCCAGTAAAAAAAAAAAAAAACAACCCTGTCTACTTTTCTGTTTATTTTAAAGTCAGCCAACCTCTGAACTACCAGTCTGGAGCCCTGTATCTTTGGAAGTTTTATTAACAGACCTAAAATTCTATTTATATTTCATATTTATATTTCATACTCCAATGTAGGCAATCTTCAGGAAGCTCACAAATGTGTACAAGTTGTTACACTGTCTCCTCCTCACCCTCCATCCCCTCAGGCACTTTGATTCTCTCTGTTTCACTCCCACACTTTCCCTACCACTCCTCCTCCCTGGCAGCCCAAAGGTTCTGCACCAGCTCTCTGCGGGTTCTCTGCTGTGGGCAGCATGTGTGGCACATTTGCCAGCCTGAGACAGCATTTTCACTGGTGTTGGTGTTTCTGGTTCATGTTTCAGTGATAATAATGATAAGTGCCCTGCTCAGAAAGTTTGTGTGCCTGTCTGCCATTGCCAATGTGCTGAACTGGGGTAGCCACACACCTGAGTTAAGTGTAAATTAGACTGGATGGTGAAGCCTTGAAGATAATTGAGATACCAAATACAAGCTGGTCACAAAATAGGAATGAAGATAAAATATCCAGCTTGTCCCATTATCTGGGTGCCATAAGGGATATTTCTGTTACTTGACAAGTTGGAAAAAGGAAGCATTTAACAACTGAAAAACAACTAACCCCACAAGACATCAGAATATGCAGTATCACTTTAACTTTCATTGTTAGATGCTTTAAGTTTTAAAGGTGAGATGGCCCTACTGATGCTTTTCCAGTGCCTTCCAAGGCACCCAGAATATCATCCATTTATTAATTCATCTGCAAAACAAGGACGAAAACACACTAGGCCGCAAAAGGTATTTTGGGATTTTATTAATTCAGATCAGCAAAATATGTGAAGAGCCTCCAGAAAAAGTCACTATGAAGTTGCAAGACATTATTTTTCATCTGCAGATATTTTGGCTGATTTTTCCCCAGTAAGAACAAGAATAATTACAACTTACCTTTTCCTCTGAATTTTTTGAGATTAAATTCTACATTTGCAAAGCAGTCCAGGTATCGGAGCTTTACACTTTGCAAAGCAGAAAAAAATGTTTTGAAATTCTACTGAGACTTCCCAAGCTGAATCAATTTTAGACAATCCACTACAACAGAAGATGGAGATGGATTGAAAGATAAAATTCACGTCTGCTGCAACCCCCAGAGATCCTTCTCATTTGATTCTTAGCATGGGAGAGACCTCCCCCTTCCATTCTGTGCCCTAAAGCCTCTCCAGTGCAACCTAGGAGGCAGCAGTGCTGCCATCTTCCCACACAGTTCTGAGCAGCCCTGTTCTGATAGAAGGAATCACTCATTACTTGTGTTATAACTGCTTTTTAAAAGTCCCTGATCTGTTCAGGACTAGCTGTATTAGCCAATGGGTCTATACATACCAACAGATGGTTCTTGGTCTGGGAAGAGATACAAAGAACAGAAAATAGCAGAATGGACCCCATTTTCTGGAGTGGGAAACTGAGACTGTGAGACAGTAATTTTCCAGGGGCACAAAAGAAATACATATTTCACAAGAATCACAAGTTCAATATCTAACTTTCAGCTCAGATCTTTAAAATCTCAGGTCAGTTCCTCCACTATTCTCTCTTCTTGATGTAATACTTTGTAATTCCTGGGTAGCACTCTGATGATAAGCCACAGTCTGCAAAACTCAGACCATACCAAGTCACCTATGGGAACTTGAGAGCTGCCATGGGAATATGAAGAACTGCTGCTCACTCATCCTCCACTTTGACCATGTTCTAGTCCCTTGTTGTGGGAAGTCAATGGAAGCAGAGGAAGGAAAAACTTCTTATTAGGAGAATTCAAAGGAAGTCCCACGTGCACATCAGATGCAGTCTATCATATTGAAAGTGAAAGAAGCTGATAAAAATTCAGCTCAGGTGGCCCTGCAGCAGAACAGAGAATGTCAGCCTAAATCAAACAGGCCAGCAAGCAGCACCCCAAGTTATTCAGCAAGTTCTTGGAAATTGAATTCATCATTTTATATCCAGCTTCTAAAATGCTTTTGTTTAGTTAACAGTATCTCCAGGCAATGAGACCAATGATACAAACAGAAAACCATTGCTGCAGTTTTTCTCACAACAATGCTATACCTGTCAGCAGTTGATGAGAGGAGGAAGAATAATAGCAATAATAACAACAACAATACCCCTCACCATTATAAATGTGAAACCAGACTACTTCTTTTTGTTACAGAAGGGAAGGCTTAGGCCACAGTATTTGTTTTTATCCACTTTGAAGCCTTCATTAATGTAGTTCAAGCAGAAAATAACTGCAGATACAGAATCACAGAATAAGCTGTCTTGGAAGGGAACCACAAGGATCATCAATCCAACTCCTGACCCGGCACAGGACACTTCAAAAGTCACACCATGTGTCCAAGACCATTGCCCAAATGCTTCTTGAACTCTGTCAAGCTTAGTGCTGTGACCATTTCTCTGGGGAGCCTGTACCAGTGCCCAGCCACCTTCTGTGTCAAGTATGNCCTGCATCCAAGTAATTTATGAAGATGTTGAAGAGCAGAGGGCCAAGGATGAAGCCCTGCACAACCCCACCAGTGACAGGTCACCAGTCTGATGTCACTCACTGTAACCTGACCTGTGAGCCAGCTGCTCACCTATTCTGTGATGTGTTTGTCCAGCTGTATGCTGGACACCTTGTCCAGAAGGAACCTGTGAGAGACAGCATGAAAAACTTTACCAAAATCCAAAAAGATTGCATCAGCTGGCTTCCCTTGATCAGCAGGGTGGGTCACCTTGTCATAAAAGGAAATCAAGTTTGATAAGCAAGACTTTCTTCTCACAAAGTCATGCTGGCTGTCACCAATGATTGCATTGTCTTTCAGGTATTTCTCGATACCTCCCAGAATAATCTTCTCCATTACTCAAATTTCTCTCATACAACAACTTATCATGAAGAGTACCTAAGACACAGTGATCTGCAACTCTTTTCTTGTTTGGCTGTTACTAGCTCGACTACCAATGTATTGACCAAACAGAGCCTGAATAAGAAGTCCTCTGGGATAAGGAAAAGACAAAAGGAATGCACTTCTAGTAATTGACCATTCATAATCTGCTGACTGAAAAACATGAAAAATTCTGGGACAGTTACAGCCAACCTCAGCATACTCACGATCACAACATCACCATGGTTGTGATGTCTTGAGAGGCTACTCAGAACAGAAGCTAGACAGTGTTAAAGGAATAAAGTGGGTATTTATTTAAAAGGCCTTCAAAGGATCCACCTTGGACAGCACAAGAGCCTGGCTGAGGCCACACCCAAGATGGACAACGGGTCACACATTTTCACATTTTTACAAGTTTTGGTCCATTTCCATATTGGGCTTAGTTGTCCAATTACAGCTTCAGGCTATGAAGTTCCATGCTTCCAGCTTGCTCTCCTCAATTTCCTGTTATTTATACTTTTTGGGCCTGAAGCTGCAGCAGTGTCCCTGGTTCTCAGGCTGGAAAAGGATTGTTTTGTCTAACGAAACTGTGAGGAGAACCTGCTAACACTTCATATGAAGTTCAGAGTTATACACCAATGCAGTACAGAANGGCTGGAAAAGGATTGTTTTGTCTAACTAAACTGTGAGGAGAACCTGCTAACACTTCATATGAAGTTCAGAGTTATACACCAATGCAGTACAGAATCTGGAAAATATGAAAGCTAAACTTTAAGGCATTAGTTGTGTGGAAAAGTTACCTGTTCTACCACCCCTTTTCTACATGGTTATAACTTTCCCTACTGCACAATTTCATCAAGCAGCTTTGTGTGTTGACCCTTGCTATTTGCCATCTACAGAGCTCTAGAAAAAGCGCTTGCTGTTCTACCATGTTCTACCTTGATTTTTAAAAAAATTGTACCTTTATTATTTTTTTACATTTTTAAAAATGAAATATCACCCATATTACCTCATAACTTGAAGAATTTGGAACAGCACAACATAACCAATATGTTCCAACCAGAGGCTGGGACCAATTCTATTGAAGTACAAGGCTATCTATAGTTGACCCAAGTCAAGCACGTAAGCAAATGCTCTTAATCTATGCAGATCAAAGATTCTACAAATGCACAAGGTCACAGTGACCAGAATGCTGAGAAACTAAAGGAGAAAAGAGTTGTTTAGTGCAGTAATAGTATAATTTTCTTTCCCAGACAGAGTGACCTCAGAACTTGCCATATCTTTTGGAAACACCACTCCCTTTTTGCAAGGAAGAACTGAAGCTATAAGTTGGGGTTTTTTTCCCAAATGTTTCTTTTCTGGTATTTTATATATTCAAAAACATTGCTGTCCAAGGTAAAAGAGTGATTTGGTGTCTGCTGTAACCAAACATAACACGAGGGAAGCAAAGAAAACAACCACATCGATTGAAATTAACCCAGAACCATCATATTCTCAAAAAGGCTCTGACCTTGCCTTTATGGACTGAATATATTAATTAATCTATTCTCAGAAACCTCAGGAGGTACAGCAGAACCTTAAATACAACAGTCCAAAGGAAAAAGAAGGGAGAAAAAAAAAACTTAAAAATTAAAAGAAAGGGAATCACCAAGAAAGGCAGACATCCTCTGACTGCAGGAGAATACTACAACCTAAAAGTTCTGATGATCAGCTATTTCTATTGCTGGCAAAGACTCTTTTCATGAGGGAGGTATACTCTTGTTTTTAAACTCTATAGTTGCCCTCCCAATGGCCAGGTAAATGACATTGTAATCCAGTGCAGCTGTGAGAAAGAAGCCCTGGAGAGAACCCTGCAGACTACCTTTGATCAACCTAGCAGTGCAAAATTACATTGTATATTTGTCTATATTAGGCTAGTATCACACGATCAGCTGCTATGTTAGAAGCCTACCTCTTCTTCTACAGCAGTGGGAACCAAAACTTTTCCCTTTAATCCATCCCTAAGCAGAGATACAACAAAGATATGATATTTTGAAACGTATTGATTTCGTATTTTTTAGACACAAACCAAGCAAATGCCAAAAGAAACTAGGCAAGCACTTCTAAAATTTTGTGTGGTCACTTTTAAAATAAAATATCAACCATCAGTAGGAGATACTAAATCTGTACCACCACCCTGAAGCATGCCATTTTTTCAAAGCTTGGAGAGAACACTACCAGGAAGATCCAATGCAAACAGGATGTGGAAGCATTCATTTTCAGAACAAGACCTGCAGATGGACAGTTATTACCAAAACTCTGAGCAGTCAGAAAAAATCCACCTCCTCAAGGCTGAACAGACAAATTTATGTAACTCACAGCATTTATAAGAATCTTGTGTACATCACAGTTGCTTAAAATAACCACTTCTTTAATAACACACACCTACTACTTTGGGATGCGCTCAGTCTGAGTGCAAAGGGAGCCTTTATGATTCTAAGCCAGTCTTTCAGTCTTCATTCCCACCTACCTACAGATACAATTAGTCTTTGTGATTTCAGATCTGATTAAATATCTTCATGTGTCTGCAGAGCTGAACAGTACCAAGGCCTTGACCAAAAAAACTGAGTTTTCTTAAAATGTGAATATTCCAGGTGCAGCTTAAACCCTTACCAAAACAGCTAGTCCTGTGACACTTTGCAGGGAAAGGCCCAAACACTCAGCTCCAGGATATCCTGGCACATTAGCCATTCTGGAGCTCAACTAGGAGGTCTCCATGGTAGCTCAGAAGTCAAGGAAGATCACTAACCAGTGCTGTAAATGCTTTGTGGCACAGCCCTGCTTTCCTTCAGTCTCTGGGCTCATGTTAAGCTTCACTCCTATTGCTAAAATAGGGCAAGTTATTCCAGCCTGGAACCAGGCGACAGGTACCCTGAAAGAAACATTTCAAAGTCAGAGACAGAATGACATAAGGGAAAGACAGGAATGCAGATGGGAACCCTGAAGCTTCTGAAACTGATGCTACTTTCCAGCAGGACATTCAGAATCTTTGACAAAATATTGTTAACTTCCTGCAAATGCCCAGAAATCACAGTTAAAAACATGTCTTGTCATCAGGGAATACTAAAATATCATAGTGTCAGGTAGCAGAGGAAACTCCAAAAAAAACCCCTACTACATAGGCTAGAGGGGCTTTGGCAGTCAACTAATTATAAAAAAAGGCATTGCAGCAACTGGAAATGAGATGCAAATATACTCTCAGTCCTCTCCCAGAGGGCACAAACACCTTCTCCCCAGAGGAAGAAAGCAGCAGACTCTCCAGTATCATGCCTCTGTGGTGGCAGCGGGCCTGGTAACAGATAATGCAGCATCTTTTATTATTTTACCAAATTACTCGAATTTGGGACCACTGATCTCAAGTCCAGTGACCTCACAGCCAGGATGTGTTTAGGCAGCAACAGCTGCATTGATAACACATTCAAGTTCAGTAGCTCTGGAGCCACAGACAAGGAGCGGCAGATAAAAGCCGGTTTTTTCCCAACTGCAGCTTTGCCAACATGCCTCAATCACACTGGATTTAAAGCAGAGTTAGGTCTTGAGGGCTCTGTCAATATTTAGTTTCCTGATGGAGACTGTCAGTCACCACTAATAACAGCAAATTTCAATCTAGCCATCAAGAATCAAAGAGAGCCTACAAGCTCCAGCTCCATATGACACAGAACAGCCATCATATGACAGCAACCTTGTGGCAACAAGAAACCACATCTAAAGCAAGCCGCTTGCAAACAAAAGGCTCCCCCACTACTACTGCTCTGATTTTTGTTCTAATCTCTGCACAAAGACATATTGCCCTGAGGCTGAAATCCCTCTTGCCTTCAAAGGACTGTCCATCACCTGTAAAGAGTGTTTTGGAGGAGACAGTCTGCAAGAAACACAGCTCTAAGCTGGTCACCTCGAAAGTGTAAGCAGATCATGTATCCATGCCACTAAAAAGCACACACACACACACACATGATCAAAGCAAACAGGGCAGCAGGGTTTGGGTGGGTGCCAGACCTCTGCAGGACATATTCAGAAGCAAAACAGACATCAGGAGAACTTACTATGAACAGTGAATTCATGCCTGTAAAAATTACATCTTGGATTCTTGAATCTCAGCTGCTCCCAGAGCTACACAGAGCTTTGAGAAGAAGAACAAATAATTATCAGTTTTGTTCCTGGTGCAGCCAGTGCAGACTCCATGCATTTTAAACCAGGGAAAGTAACTCACTGCCACAGGTGTGGTGTCTGGCATCCATAGAGACACAAGCCTATCTCTGACAAGAAAATGTAATATTGTTGGAGGTAAATTTCTCATCATACACCAACATATTGATAGTCTAAAATAGTGGTGACAACTCCTAGTTGCAGTCACATTGCAGCTGTGGGTCATTAGAGCACAGCTATCTTAGCACTTCCTTTCTTCTAGATCTCTGACTGTGCACAGACAGGTGACATGGAACAAGGCAGGAGAACTCCTGAACCTACAGATACCTTGGGCTTTATGAATCAGCAGTGCAAGTTCAGAAAAAGGGGGCTGCACCAGAGGGAAGAACCCACCTCTGCAGACAAAAACTACTTTGTCTCCCAACTAAGAGGCCTTAACTCTGTCTAGAACACTTTTTCATTAGACCCGCAGAGGCTAATGTAGAAATTAAAAACTGAAAGGACAGAGTCAGATGATTGACCCTAAATAACATCGAAGCAATTCAATCATGTCTTTCCCATTGCTGGCTTCCACAGCAGGATATTGTAACTGGTATTGATGGGTTCGTTTGCTACTCTAGCTGATAACAGTCTGCATCTGAATGAAAGTTTTTATTTTTATTACATGACTCAGACTATCTGAGCAGATAATCAATTATATTAAAATCTTCTTCATTAAAGGATTAGATTAAAAAATCTTATTTGTTTTGAAAGCCATTATGTAATTCATTGTCAACACTCTTATCAGGGCTCCCTAGGCTATATGGAGAATCTACACGGAAATAGCTATAAAGGTATTACCAGAAAACAAGTACTTGGAAGCTCAAGAATACCCTTTATATTCCTTTACATCTTCCACTGAACTATACTTTCTATGAAGCAATATGAAAATGTCATGCTCATAATGTAGCTCTTGGAATGAACATGAACATTTCAGACCTCATATATACCTATTTTTCAGTGCTAGAGACTCACAGGAGGTTTATGAAAACAAAAATCTTACAGCAACAGTGCTCTTTGGTTCATACTGTTATCCCTGTTTAACTGATGTGATTAACTGAGGCAGAAAGATATTGAACTTTTTGTCCAAGGTCACACAGTGAGGTCAGGAATGGAGCTAAAGCAGACTCTAGCTCTTTCAGTTCACTGCTTTGTTTTAAATTATCTAATCTCCCTTTCAGCTCTTTTATGCAGAAGTATGAAAGACCTGATACACTGTTACACTTAAAAGTGCAAATCCCCAGGGTTAAAAAGAGTGCAGGTTGGGATTTAAAGCAAGTGTGTGAAAATCCCCTTTCAGTCCACAGGATGCAGAAATATTGCAGAACATCCCATCACTTTAATACTATCTCACAACAGAAGGGACTTGAGTCACGTTTACTTTACTGCCGATTCCAAGAAAAAGGAATATGAAAAGTTATGCAGACAGCCAAGAACAAGTAGCTGATGTAGACTCCTGGAAACATGTATTATAATCTACTTTTTAATTTGCATATGAACAAAGTTAAAAAAACAAAACAAAACAAAAAACAAACAAGAAAAAAAACCAAAACGAAACAAAAAACCCCCACTCGAATTTCTACAGCATTTTTCAAGTGTTTTAAGAATTCTAAGTAATCATCTTGACAACCCCATGACAAAATGTTACCAAGCAAGTTGCACAAAGATGTGAAAACTAAAGCTGTAGCTTCAGACGGAAGCAATAACAAAAAGCCTCTAACTGCTCCAGAGGCAAAAAATACGCAAACATTAGTGAAATGAAGTATCAATGCCAGCAAACTCAAGCAGTGACAGGATTCCCTGGCCATCATCCCCTTACCAAGGTTTTCCATTACAGATTTTACATCGTGGTCCCTGTTAAAGAAAGCCAAATCAATGCAGCGTAGGTTGCTTTCTTTTCCTTCCTTACCGAACTTAAACAAACAGCTTTCTTGGTAATGTACACTGTGCTGCATTTATCCCTACCCTTCCAAGCATTTTCATTTCTTTACAATAAAGGAGAAACACAACTTCATTTCTGTCAGACTTGGGTTTTGGCCAGAGCTTCCCAAATATTTTGTTTTGGTTGTCTCACTGGCAAAACTGCATTACTCAAGACAGCCAGTGAGAAGATAAAGCACAGACATAACATCTGATTGAGCTTCATGCCAAACCACATCTGCTGTGAAGTCTTGCTTTCGCAAATGCTAATACAGAATGCAAACATATAATTAGTGCCATGCCTGGTCAACCAACCATAACAGAAATGATAGAAGCATGCAGTAAGGTGGGCACATCGCAACAATCCAAACAAGTGTCTTGGGACAAGAGATTGGAAAACTCCCTCAAATGCAAGGTGAAAGATTTTCAAAAACCCTTGCAGCGCTTCATGCACATTTGCAACAAAAGAACTTCACAAGCTGATAATGAAAAACTGTATCCCTATTTGGTGTGTATGAAAAAAATTATTATAACAAAGAGAACACAAATATTTTGTTCAATTTTTGTTTCAATTAATAATGTGGGGAAAAGGGTATGCTTGAGTCTCAACAGGTGCAGGACCGAAGTGGATTCCAGCAAAAAATGTCAAACCTTCTCGGGTCCAAGAACAAGTTGGGGATGACCCCAGGAACAGGGACGCGAGCCCCGAGACGTGAACCAGTGTCAGGACTGTTGATGACACCGCAGCAATCGTCTGCACAGTGGTGGTGGGGGAGCCGCGGGGGTAGGGACAGGGACGGAACAGGGTGGTGAAACCACGCCTTCTTTAGACACGTAAGAGGGAATAGGAAAGAACCGAGATCNTGGGACAAGAGATTGGAAAACTCCCTCAAATGCAAGGTGAAAGATTTTCAAAAACCCTTGCAGCGCTTCATGCACATTTGCAACAAAAGAACTTCACAAGCTGATAATGAAAAACTGTATCCCTATTTGGTGTGTATGAAAAAAATTATTATAACAAAGAGAACACAAATATTTTGTTCAATTTTTGTTTCAATTAATAATGTGGGGAAAAGGGTATGCTTGAGTCTCAACAGGTGCAGGACCGAAGTGGATTCCAGCAAAAAATGTCAAACCTTCTCGGGTCCAAGAACAAGTTGGGGATGACCCCAGGAACAGGGACGCGAGCCCCGAGACGTGAACCAGTGTCAGGACTGTTGATGACACCGCAGCAATCGTCTGCACAGTGGTGGTGGGGGAGCCGCGGGGGTAGGGACAGGGACGGAACAGGGTGGTGAAACCACGCCTTCTTTAGACACGTAAGAGG